>PVJC01029037.1:0-13677 GCA_004026665.1 Murina feae | reverse complement strand
CACAAGTCCAGCCTCAGGTTTGTTTTCTTAGTGACTTGAATGTGAAAGTTCCCCTTTCCCCTGAGAGATGAGCACCCTCACCTCAAGCAGGACTCCTTGGGAGCGGGGTCCACAGGGGCCATGTCAGCCCAGCCCTCCGGCCTGTCCCCGAATGTGGGTGTCAATTCTGTACCAGACGCTTCCTTTAAAGCGCCAGCTACTCCACCGAAAACCCCATCGTACTCATCGCCTGCACTTGGTGGGATTTTCCGGAAATCACGCGTTCTCGGGGAAAATGCATTAAGACAAGTCAAATGTACACGAGTTAGAAAATGTAAGGAAATCCACACACAAGACCTATACGCACCCAACAGAACGCTAAAACCACAGAGACCGACGACACGAACGTTAGCAAGAGGCACAACTCGAGCGCTCAGACGCCGCCGGGGCAGCAGGTTCCGGGGTTTTCATCCAGTTCCAACGCACAGTGACCGCGCACGTACCCCGCCCGACAGCCACAGCCCAGCACGCGGGCGCCTCTCAAGAGAACTGAAACGCAGGTCTATCCACAGAAAGATCCACAGAGGAAGGGTGTCCACAACCCCCTTCACAATAGCCCAACCTTTAAACTAACCAAAACATCCCACAGGAGAATCAAAACGAAGCCCAACGATGGACAACTCCTCCGCAGCTGAAAAACAAACACACACCCAGCAAGAATGCATCTTGCGGACACTGCGCCGGACAAAAGCCGCTGGCCCCCAACAAGAGCACCTCGGTGCGATTCCACCGAGAGGAAGTCCTGGAACACGCACGGCCCATAAAAGCGTGTAAACCAGCTCCTTCTGTTGGAGCCTCACTCGCTGGGAAGGGACGAGAGGGAAATTTCTAGGAGGAAGAAACGACCTGAGGAACGTGGGTAACGGAGAGCTCCTGCACGTGTACCGTTTACAAATTACACTGCGTGTAAACGTACATTACAATCACAGCGGCAATAACTATAAAGAACTACTGACCGCGGCTCAGCTCGTCTGCTTGTTGTGACAACGCGGGTAAGCAATCCTTTACTCAATGCGTATTCTAGACTCGGGAGATGAGTGGACACATGGGGGGGGAGGGGAGCTAAGGGTCTCGCTGCTAGAGAAGGCGCAACAGACACGGAAAGTGAGGGCTGAGACACGGGGCAGTTGGGTAAAATTGGAAGCAGCAGCGAGAACACAGTTTCCAGTAGAGAGAGAGAAACGCGTCGATGTGCATGAATGTGCGTGTGTATCACTGACGCACTATACGGAGTGTGTTCCGTTACGCGTGCATATGCATTGCCTAACCCGGCCTGCTGCAGGGTCTGGAGGGGACGTACTTCTAGCAGCGAGCAGATGTTCGCGTCTTGATCTCGAAATACCAGGCCCCGTAAAGCAGTGGTTCTCAACCTTCTGGCCCTTTAAATACAGCTCCTCATGTGGTGACCCGACCATAAAATCATTTTCATTGCTGCTTCATCACTGTCATGTTGCTGCTGTTATGAATCGTGATGTAAATATCTGATATGCAGGGTGGTCTCAGGCGACCCCTGGGAAAGGGTCCCGCTGCTTTAAAGGAAGCAGGGCTCATGGGATAAAGGCTGGTTGCAGGACTGGGGCAAGAACAGGCACTAAGTCAGTCCTCAGATAACGACGGAGACACAGCAAAACAGCTCGGAATCCACTCCTATAGGCTAAATCTCGGGCAGCCTGGGCACCAAATAGTGACAGCAATAAATTATGACCCAACGAGTAAGATTAAAACTCAGAAGACCATGGGGACAGGAGTAGACGAATGAAAAAATAAGCAAGGGTAGTGTAGCAGGAGGCCACCCAGCAAATACGAACTGGACAGAGTGAAAACGGATGTTCGATGAGGATGGCTGCAGTGTCAGAGTATCTGCCCCCACTTCACTGACGACTCTCAAAGGGATGCTAGTAACTTACAGGCGGGAGGATGGTGGGTGCCACCTCAGACCGGCACTCAGCGTTAACAGCATCAACGGGGGACAAACCAGCTCCCGGGCGCTGAGCAGGCACAGCATCCTTAGGCGTTCCTGCCGGGGGCGGAGACGACCCCTGTGCGATCGCGGGAAAACGTCACACCGACCCAAACACAGCTGGACCCTCCAAGGTGCTCGTCGAGAAAGACAGAGGCTGGGAGGGCCCCCAGGTGGAAGGAAACGAGAGAGACGGCCAGCAGTGCTGTGTGCGGTCCTTGTCGTGGGTGAGGAAAATACAGGGTGTCCCAGGGTGCACACACAGCTGGGAGCCGTGACGTCTCCTCCTTCAGATCCCACCACTGGGGGCGGTCATCACTCAGAGGGCGTATGCCCTCTGGGGGACACCCTGCATGTCGTTCTGAGGATGTGACCGTAACCACTGCCGAAAGGTAAACGCCACCTGCGGGGCAGAGGGCAGCATTCCGAGGGGCGTGTTCTCCATCCTGGTTTCGGTGCGTGAGCTGCGGTGAACTAGGGGTGCACCGGTTCTTAGGGAAGACACAGGACGCGTTTAGAGGCTGTGATTCTGCAACCTCCTCTCCAGTGACCGAGAGGAAGAGCGTGATGAAAGGGAGAGGGGATGAATGAGAGCCCCCGGGGTAAGCCCTAAGCAACTGGAAGCCAGGAGAAGGGCAGTATGGGTAATTACAGGTATCAGTTTTGCAAATCTCTATGGACTTGGAACTGTATCAAAGTAAGTTACCAAAAAACACACGCACAAAAACATGTCCACGGCCAATGTTTACATACGCCCCACCAACTCCCACACCGGGGCTCCGACACGCTCGTGGGTTTTCTGAAGGAAAGCAGATTCTGGGGCTGGATGGACGGACTGCCTGTAACCACGACTCCAGGAGCCGCGGTGGCTGTAATCGAGATCCCAGTCGACTGGACTCGGGCCAACCTCTCCGCGATGGCCGGTGTCGGGGACGCTGGCTAACATGGAACCTATTAAACTTCCACCGAAATACCAGCGCTCCGTGGAGAGCAGCGGGAGAGCCGCCGTGCCTAGTACCTCCATTTCCTCCGCGTGGGTCGCTGAAGGCGCATTTGTGCCAGGAAAATGAAATGAGGAGAGAAAGTGACCTACACGCCGCACACGGGAGCAGTGTGAGCTGCGCACCGCAGGAGGAAAATGACGGGAACCTAAAACACATCTGAACACCCACGTGGTGCACAGAGTAGACATCTGGTGAGTGGCGCGTCTGTTTTCTCCAGCCGATCGATCACCTGAACACGTCACGCTCCCTGTCACCCTCAGTCTGACTTTTCCCGGAACCATAGAGCAGAACAGCTTTCGCGCCTTAGTGAGCACCTACTGTGTGCCACAGGTGGGGGGGGGGGGTGCGTGATAAAGAAGACGCAGCCCTGCCACCCATGGGCTCCCCGTCTCGGGAGGGAGGTGCCATCCATGAAGAAGCGCCTGGCCACGGGCACACAAAGGCGCGGCCGGGCAGGGGAGGGTCAGGGAGGCCTGGAATAACGACGGAAAGCTCAATGCCTTCGGAAGCGAACACCTCAGGAGGTATTTTCAAACGTTATGCTAGCCGCCCGTGTCAGCGCCTAGATGGCACCACTGCCGTGTGTTTAGAAATGGAAACGAAGGCCTGGCCCGCGTGGCTCAGTGGTTGAGCATCGACCTGTGAACCAGGAGGTCACAGTGCAATCCCGGTTAGGGCTCGATCCCTAGTAGGGGGTGAGCCAATCCATGTTCTCTCTCATCACTGATGTTTCTATCTCCCTCTCCCTCTCCCTTCCTCTTTGAAATCAATAAAAATGTATTTTTTTAATGGAAACTAGAATATACCCACTAGCTATGGACTTGCAGGTACAGTTCAAAACTGGAGGACTGGGACCTGAATTTGCTGTGACCGGCCTCTCACCATTCTTCGCCAGGCAGGTGCTCACGGGGAGGAGTGAGGTCAGGGGAGAGAGGAGGGGACGAGGAGCAGGCGGGTGGGGGCGGGGCGTACCTGCCAGCTGGCACTGGCTGATCTTGTGCTCGGTGATGTCGCTCAGCGACGCGAACACCTGCAGGCAGCTGTCGCAGCTGTGCACCGCCTCGTCCTCCAGCTCCTCCGCGTCCTCCGGCCGCTTCTTGCCGTCTAGCGCCTCGCCATCCTCGGGCTTGTCCTCCAGCTTACAGTTGGGGTCTGCAAGGAAACCGAGACGTGAGCGCAGGGCTACAGACAGGTCCCCTCACGGTCACACGCCATCTCCTCGCGACCGAGGCCAGAAGCACACTGTCCCTGGAAGCGGTGATGGCGGGGGGAGGCGGGGAGGGGGCTGTACCGCAGATCTTAGGACGGAAGAACCAAAAGCGAGTCTCCCCAACGTTTCCCAGTTCCCGGTGCCTGGAAGCCTTCGTCCTCCCCACCACCGTGCCACCCTCGCCCCGTCTCCTCTCTCACGTGATTTGCCACCCTTCGACGTTTAGGGGGCTCTGTGACAACTCACTGTTCAACAGTCTCCCGTGGAAAGGAAAGAGAGAATACTGTGCTGAAGCCTGAATTCCTTTTCTGCTAAATACACTCTTTCAAGGGAAATCACCGGAGTTAGCCGAAAGTCTAGAGCAAGCCGAGCTAATTACCACAGGGCACGAAATCGACCTTTACTTACAGGCTGGTCAGAACACACAGCCGCCCCATTATCTGCGAGGCAGCGAGGGCAGCGCAGGCTCTACCGCAGCACTGCACCCTCGCAGACACGAGTCCCAGGGCAAGGCCGCGTGTGGGTGCGTCTCCTGTTTTGAAAACCAGCGAAAAATGGAACGAAACAGCCAAAGAACAATTGCAAATTATAATCAAGTCAGCCACTTGAGCTGGCGCTCTCATTAGGAGAAGATCATCTGCGGCGTGAGTTATACGGCATTGATTCCTGGAGGCAGAAGACCCTCCACGTCGCACACAGGCTGTCTCCAAACAGAGCCGTCAGTGAGACAGTTACTGAAACGAGTCGCCTCCAAACCCCTCGGAAGCCTGCAATGTGTTACCTGTCCCCACACTTTTTAACATGGGGGGGGCGGGGGACCTGTGAGTGTACGATCAAGAATCCACAGAAACAAAATGAGCCCGGATCAAACAGCCAGCATGTGCGGGAAAGCGCGTTCTGCTGCCTTGCATGTCACACGCTTCGACACACCTTCCCTCTACAAGTAACTAAGTTCCCTTTCCGTTTTGTAATATTTTTACTGATTTCAGAGAGGAACGGAAAGGGTGTGAGAGCGAGAGAAACATCAATGATGAGAGAGAATCACCGATAGGCTGCCTCCTGCACACGCCCACCGGGGGACTGAGCCCGCACCCCGGGCCTGTGCCCTGACCGGGAATCGAACCGTGACCTCCCGGTCATAGGTCGGGGGTCACCACAGAGCCACGCCCAGGCGGGCTGCTCTGTATTTGCTCGAAGTCCTTCCGAAGGCTTTCTCCTTATCTGCATAACCTGAGCGATGTCACCTCTCTGCAAACGAGCCACGTATGCCAAAACCAACTCCATCCGGCACATATCACAACCGCTGGGCTGATGAGGAAAAGCAGACTTCCCATCGCAGAGAGCAAGTAGTAGGAGCTGTTTGTTTAAAAAAAAGAACGTCGTGTTGAAGTAAACTGGTGATTTGCCATCTGGAAAATGATCATCTCAACACTCTCCACAGTGGCTGTTCCAACATCCTGGGTTCAGACCCTCATGGGGGGCGGGGGGCAACACGGCACCCTTCCCGTCTGCCTGGGCTTCGCCGCCCAGCGCAGCACCGTGTCCGCCGAGGGCTGAGTAAACAGGACTTAGCGATGGGGACAGGGTGACGGAGGAGGAAGGGCGCACGCGAACAGCCCTGCCTGAGCCGGGGTTGCTCCTGGCCAGCAGCAGGCCCGGGGCCTCCAGTGCCCCAGCACCTGAACCGCCTGCACTTCCCTCGATGGACGCTGTGACCCGCCACCCTGGGCGGCGCTGGTTCCATGCTCCCTCTCCAGCTGCAGACGCAACGGGGTCATGAGTGGCTCAAAGCCCTCGACAAGCCACAGCCAAGCGGGAGAGCAGAGACAATCCCGCAGAGCAGGCCACCGTCCCGGTTCCAGCAGATCAGCCCTCACCCTCGGTCCCCGGGAAGGCGTCCCGCACACATGGCCCCTCCGGGCGCTTGCTATGAGCTCCGAGTCTCCCCACACGGCACTGGGGGCCCCGGGCCGGCTGAGCTCATGCCGTCATTGAAACACCGCGTGGAGCCCGCGGGCCTGTTTCTAAATCAGGACACGTCGGAACACCTTAAGGAGCACGCGGAGGCCGACGGTGAGCCACCCTCCTCGGGATTCAACCTGGACACTCGGCACGAACCTAATGACAAAAACACGGAGCGGAGGCAGGCCGGACACTCCGGCTCTTAGAGCTCACGGACCGCAGCCCGCGCCCGGCACCGGCTGGCCCTTCAGTGAGGGTCGCCGTGACGGTAACCGTTTGGTCCCCACGCCTCCATTTGCAGACGGAGCGCTTCAGGGACCCGTCAGGCAGGCTCCTTCCTTCGCTGCTGCAACCTCAGACCCAGCGTCCAGCCCGCGTGTGAGTGCGTTTGTAGGGGCCACTGCGCGGGGGGTGCACAGCCCGGGTGCCTGGGCGTCCTGAGGGCTGGCATCCCGTCTCGCTCCTCCTAAGTAGATTCTTTTCTGTCTCCACCTCCCTGGCCAATCCTTTCGCAAATGGTGTGCTTATTTCTGCTGTGGGTTCCCATTGCTAGTGCTAGGGGCTGTCAGAAGATTCTAGAAAGCTCACATTGCCCACCGCTGCTTCCCCGCAGGTGGCTACGCTGCAGTAACTGCACAGCGCCTTCGTTAGGGAGTTTTTGTGAAGAACTCTGAGATCCACTCATAAAGAATAAGTGTATTACGCTGCTCCCCATCAAACCTCCGACTCCAGCGAAGGGGCTGTAAATCCAGGGGGCTGCCTGGAAGCAATCCCCCCGACCCTCTGCAGGAACGGGGTTCCCCCAACTCCACTGGGCCAACCACAGTCCTGGTAAATCCCCATACTCCGGGGCTGCAGCCCCATCTCAGCTGCAGGCCCTGCTCTCAGCCTTGGCCGAAGGATGCCCCAATGGCTCCATCCATGACAGTGAGCTCATCCACACAGCCAGCCTCCCCTCCCCCTCTCCATCCCTCAAAGGGATGCGGCGAACCCTGCATTTACAGTGTTCTGACCTGGATAAAAGGCTTAACTTTGTTTTTGTTTTAATTTGTTTTTTAATCTACTTTTATTTTTCAGAGGAAGGGAGAAGGGGAGAGAGAAACATCAGTGATGAGAGAGAATCATGGATCGGCTGCCGCCTGCACCCCCCACCCTGGGGACGGAGCCCACAACTCGGGCATGTGCCCCAACCGGGAATCAAACCCTGACCTCCTGGTTCATAGGTGGATGGTCAACCGCTGAGCCACGCTAACCGGGCAAAAGGCTTACTTCTTGACCAAAGAAAACAGTTATTATTACAAAACCAAAGGCAGCTTTCTGTTTCATTCTGTAGACATGGCCTCTACCTGGGCACATGACGGGGTCCGAGTCCCCCAACGGGGCTCCCCGGCAGGTGGCTCTTGTCTTCTCATCCTCCGCCTTCCTCGGGGTTGTTATGGCTACAACTCAGTTTAATAAAATCACGACTTTGGGGAACATGAAAAACTGCCCTGGCTTGAAAGTGTTGGAGGCCGTAAACCCTGGACTTCAATTCGTTTCAAGCGTGGGATCAGCGTCAGGCCAAGCAGCAGAAACCCTGCTCCTTACGTGCAGAAATGAGGCTCCACCGCATTTACTTTTTATAACCTGTACACACGTCTAGTGGAAGTGATGGAATCTGCAGGCCAGCTCGCGCCTGGCAGGGATGGCCCACGTCCCTGAAACTCGGCGGCCATGTCTCCCTGTGCAGCCAGGATCCCGAGCCGGATCAAAGCAAAAACGCCGAGCGCTGGAGAGAACAGCCGCTTCCCACCCATCTGCCTGCACAGGGGCCTCCTCCCAAGCCACTGGCTTGGAAAAGCACGAGGAGAAGAAAGAAAACCCGGAGATCATGTGGCCGTAATGACTACCAGGCGAGGGCGGTGCCGCAGCCGGCGGTGAAGGAGAGCTCCGTCCCTCTCTGCGCCCAACAGCGTCCACCGCAAACCACTGCCTCGTTCCACCTCGCAGCCTATTCACAGGCCGCGCTGCCCCCGTGTCCAACCAGGACTTTACGAAGAGCGGCCGGACGTAAGGGCCGGAGCTGGACACCCAGAGTCACCCCAAACCTCCTGGCGCCGGGACCGCCAGGCCCTGGCCTGCGAGCTGGAGACATGACAAGGCTCTTCCGGCTCACTCCTGCCGATCCCAGCCTGACGCCCCAGAGCCCCCTTTTATGAGGAGCAGAATCGTGGGGTTCAGAGGAGGATGTACATAGGAATGTAGGGGATTACACAACAACGAAGACTGGCAAGAGATGAATGAACCCAAATACTGCTCTTACACACACAGACACACATGCGCACACAGACACATGCACACACATGCACACAGACACACATGCACACAGACACATACGCGCAGACACGCGCACACGTACACACAGACACACGCGCGTGCGCATACAGAGACACGCACACACAGACACGGAGACATGTGCGCGCGCGCACAGACATGCACACAAGCAGACACATGCACACACAGACACACGCACGCACACATACGCACACACAAACTTAGCGCTGGCCCTGTTTCCTAACACTGTTCTCTGGTCACAGCCAGTGTGTCACCGAATTAAACCACTGCGGCATGAAGCCCCCCGTGAACCTCACCCACACCCGGCCAAGTAAGTGCAAGAAATCACGCACTAAAACGTGTCTGCTGCCTTAAAAAAAAAGCAAACACGGCCTGCCTTCATGCGAGGGCCATGACCTCCCGGACCTGAACGCCCTAAAACGGTGGAAATAAACGCTCGGGGGAGGTGGGCGCAGCGTCCAGGACGAGTAACTCGCGCAAGAGCACGTTCCTGTCGCTTAGGGAGCTGCGTGCGCGCTTTCTTCCAACGACGCTTCTGCCCAGGGAAACCATGGCCAAACCCCCGTCCTGCCGACCGGCCTGGCTCCGTGGCTGAGCGTCCACCTATGAACCAGGAGGTCAGGGCACAGGCCCGGGTTGTGGGCTCCCCCCCCGGGGGCAGGGTGTGCAGGAGGCAGCTGGTGATTCTCTCTCATCATTGATGTTTCTCTCTCCCTCCCCTTCTCCTTTCCTTTCTGAAATCAATAAAAATATATTTAAAAAGACAACCCGTGTCTTATTTTCAGGAACTCCACGGTAAGTAAGCAAACACATACTTTGCACAACTATGTTCTAAGCTCAACGCCCCCCCCCATCACGCTAAATGACGCAACAGATAACACATGTGCCAAGTAACCATGAATAGCCTCACGCTGTGTGTAAGGTTCCCACGTGTGCACACAGCCAGCCTTCCGGGCAGGCCCACGGAGGAGTCTGTCCCTAAAAAGCGACCCAGGCGCCCTCTGTCTGGAGGGCACCTTGGGGGAGGGCGGCCCCCTGCAGGGGAGCTCCCATCACAGGGCGGGCAGGGGAGTTACCTGGAGGCTATGGAGCCCAGGAGGAGCGCAGAGCCTCCCCAGTTTTCAAAATCCAAGGGGCGGGGCCTCGGATTTTGCCTGCATTTTCCGGGCTTTGGCTGGGCCTTCTCAGGGACCCCCCGAAGACGAGCAGATTTAGGGAAATGGACAGTGGCCCCGGGACAGAAGTGGGTTGGGCTGCCAGACTGTGCGGCCTGCGGGCCCCACACCCGCCCACTGCTCCCCCACTCCCGCCTGCTGTCCGCTGCCTCCATCCTCCCCCCTCAGAAAAGGTAAACAAAAAAAACAGAAAGCAAAGCGATGCTGAGGAGCATCCCCCCACACGTGGGCAGGGCAGGGACAGCCACCCCTGCAGAGACCTCACGTGGCCCAGGGTGAAGGAGCCCCTTCCTTCTCTCTGCGATGCTTACTTTCCCTCCAGTCTCCTCTCCAAGAGCCACAGGCAACAAGGAAAACGTCCCGAACCTCTCCATGCACTTGTTCCCGCCTTTGTCTAGCAGGTCGCCTCAGACAGGAAGAGCTGCCTGCTAAAGGAAACCAGCCCTGGCGCTGGAATGTCTGTGGGTTAGCTTATCTGCTCCTGGCTCTATCCCGGCCCTTGAAGGCGAAGGGAGGCAGCTCACAGGCACTGCTCCCCGAGAGCTGCCAAGGCGGGCCCCTCACCCCCCTGTCCACACGAGGACAAGGCAGGCCCCCCACCCCCCTGTCCACAC
Source organism: Murina feae (assembly GCA_004026665.1). Classification (NCBI taxonomy): domain Eukaryota; kingdom Metazoa; phylum Chordata; class Mammalia; order Chiroptera; family Vespertilionidae; genus Murina; species Murina feae. Next base: position 3,379 of record PVJC01029037.1, on the reverse strand, counting down.
GAGGACAAGGCGGGCCCCTCACCCCCCTGTCCACACGAGGACAAGGCGGGCCCATCATCCCCCTCCTGTCCACAGGAGGACAAGGCGGGCCCACAGGAGGATCCCCTAGGAGGTGCCAAGGGAAGGGAGCGGGTCACACACTTTGAAGTTTCTCCTCTTCCAGTCAGAACCCAAACGTCTTCCACTGCGTCCCTCTCCACCTTCGCAGGAGAACAGAAGGCAATCCCAGCGCTCGACTCCCTAGAGAGTCACTTGGGGACACAGTTCTGCCGGAACGCCCCCACCTTCACACTGAGCTACTGTGGCCGCCTCGTCACAGCTGCGAGACACACACTCCCGGCTCCTGTGCACCCACAGGCCTGTGTCTACGGCCTGGAGCTGGGAGTCTCACCAGCATCTCGTGGCACACGAGCTAATCACCAAAACCCTGCAGCACACCAAAAGCAACACATCTACGATATATTCTGCCAACAAGAAAAAAATAGGTGCATTTTTATTGATTTACAGGAAATAACAATAGTAGTTACCTACGCTTCTTGCTCCAAATCGACTTTTTGAAGAATCAGGTGCCCATCCCTTTTGCATCAGGATTTCTGGTGCCAAGAATGAACCAATCAGATGCAACCTTGTTACTCGATGTGACCAATAGGTGCACTTCTATCCCACGATCCATATGTGTGTAGTTCAAGGCAGGCCCTAGCGTGGACGGTGACTGCTGTGCTGGCTGCTGTTTTTATTTACTTGACAACCACAGGGAAAGGCGGGCAGGGCCGGCCTCAGCAGTCACCGTGCTCACGGCCGAAACCCCCGGCCCACGGCTCCCTGCAGCAGCCTCCACGGTGGGTCACAGGTGGGGCAGCTTCAAGGACCTGGTCCTCCTGCCCTCGCAGTGGCCGGGCACAGCCTGGGGTGCCTGGAACCGCAGCCCTGAGCCTCCCCCCTCACCCAGGTGTGCCAACCAAAACTCGTCCTTTCCTGCACAGACCCCGAAAGGAGAAGGGCTGCAAGCACTGGGCTGGTGCAGGGGGAGGGAGAGGTACATCCATGAAGGCAGGCGAGCGCAGACGCAGGAGCCCACAGGCAAGGGGCACTGACATCAGACGGGGCAGAGCAGGAAAATGTCTTCTTACTGATTTCAGAGAGCGAGGGAGAGGGAGAAGCAGACAGAAATGCCAAGGATGAGAGACAACCATGGATCGCCGCCTCCTGCAGGCCCCCTGCTGGGCATGGAGCCCACAACCCGGGCCTGTGCTCCAATGGGGAATCGAACCAATCGAACCGCGGCCTCCTGGTTCCTCGGTCGATGCTCAACGGCTGAGCCACGCCCGCCGGGCAGAGCAGGAAAATTTTAACAAAGAAGGTGAGCTTGGGCTCCCCTTTAAATTAGACGGTAGCACCTAGGCCTGCACTGGAGCCGAGTCCGGTGCGATGCCCTGGGGAAGGGCCCTGCCCTGTGCTGCCACGCGAGGGCCCTGCAGAGGGTGGCAGAGAGGGAGCCCTGCAGGGCCCAGCTGGGTGTTTGGGTCGAACGTCACCTGAGGGCTGAGAAGCCACTGAGGAGGAGTGACCGACGGTATTCACAGTTGTCCTTCTCCTAAAATTTATCTTTAGTGTGGGAAGTATTACGTATGTCCCCCTCCCTCCCCACTGACCCCTTCTCGCCCACCCGCGTCCAGCGCAGGCCCTCACCACCCTATTGCCTGTGTCAGGGTTACGCACATGCACACATGGTCTTTGGCGGATCTCTCCCACCGTCCCTGTGAGATCCCAGTCTGTTCCGTGCTTCTGTGTTCTGGGTCTGCTGTGTTCATCCATTCATTTGGCTCTCACACGGGAGCGAGATCACGGGATGCCTGCTTTTCTCTGACTGGCTTATTGCGCTCAGCATGGCGCCTCCAGGTCCCTCCGTCTCGGAGGGTAAGCGCTTTGGAAAGGTGCCCCTTTGGTAACGGAGAGGATGGGGCAGCAGGAGCCCGACCTGGAAGCAGGGAGCCTGTGGGGGGCTGACATGACGCAGGAAAGAGCGAGTCAGCGCAGAGGGGAAGGCGTGGGAGCCGCTGAGAAGCAGGACCGGACCGCGGGTGGGCGAGAGGGCGTGAGGGCGGAGCCGGGCCTGGAGCCGGACTAGCGGGCTTGGTGTTAAGCAGGGCATCAATCCAGGCTCAAGGTCCCCTCTTATCCCCATCACCCCACAAGGCCAAGCTGGACACGGAGTGGGCAGGGCTCATTACACCAGCTAAGCTTTCATCGCCACGGGAGTTACCGGGACCCCAAAGCCACTCCCTCGGACCGCGGGCATGCTGGTGAGAGGCCTTTCACCCTCGTCCTGTTCCAAACAAACACCAAGGAAACAGAAACGCAAAATCTGACTAAAAGCAAACAGACAAGAAGACACAGATGTTGCTCAAACTACCTCTTTACTCCATCTTTTTAAAAAAGCACAAGCCATTCATTTTTACTAACACAATGCTACATGCAGCTCAGAGTCCTTTCCACGAGACAAAGCATTAACACCAGGCCATACTTTCAATAACATAAAACCCAAATGTACTCAAGCATTTACTTTAAAGAACAGAGCCTTTGGGGGAAGAGAACAGAGTAAGAAACCAGAGAGTAACAAGCCCACAGGACAAACACTTGATGGAAGGAAGACTAAAATGGGCCCCGAGACTCAAAATCACCCAACCCGAACACGCAGGAAAACATTGCTTTAAAGGCAGGATTTACAGTGAGCCACCCAATGTCCTTTGGTCATTTGTTTGGTTCTGGTTTTTTGGGGGAGTCCTGGCATAACTTCGGACGGCTGTACCTGAGGCTTCTCACCCTCCTCACCTGGGCCTGCACATCAGGCTCTCTGGGTGACTGGGAAGGGGCTGTGGACAGCTCTGAATCCTGCCCGGTCCCAACTCCATGCAAATCACAGAGCCAACTCCCACACCCTCTGCTTGATCTTAACCCTCATGGACCCTTCCTTCCATCTAATCTAATAAAAGAGTGATTTGCAAATTGACCCTCACTCCATTCCACCCAAGCCACGCCCACCAATCAGGAGCAAATATGCAAATTAACTCAGCTAAGATGGTAGGCGACCACAGAGCTGAAGTTGCCCCGGGCAATGGAGGAAGCCAGGGCCCTGTGGGCCCTGAGCTCTACTCAAGGCTACAAAGTTTCAATTATAGTAAGATAAACCCCAGATACCTGCTAGGTTGGGACCTTGGGTTACCAGAGGCAACCCAGGCATCGAGCGGGGGACCAAGGCAACAAAGTTTCAATTATAGACGTTAAATAAATCTGATACCAGCTTCCAGCCAGGCACCCCAGTAGGGACCCAAACCCTAAAGGGGCTGTGGGCAGCCTGAAGTAGCCCTCTGCCCCTCAC
>PVJC01029036.1:0-22159 GCA_004026665.1 Murina feae | reverse complement strand
TGAGGGGCTTTAAGGCTGCCCACAGCTCCCATTGACCCAACGTCCCAGCAAGGCTGGCTGGACGCAGGTTTTTGTGATTTATCGCCTATAATTGATACTGTTCCTTGAAGGCCTGGGGTCATCTTCTATAATTGATACACTGTTCCTTTAAGGCGGCCTTCTAACTACTAAGGAAGCCTCCTCTGCTTCACCTCGCAGCGTCTATAATGAAACAATTGTTACTTTTACTGGTTAGGCCCGGGCTGCTCTTTCCTTCAGCTCTGGAGGATTCTATGATTGTTACAATGTTTCAAAAAGCTGTGTTTCGCTAGAGGCAGTTTAATCGGAGCTGAGCTGAAGGGCTCAGCTTCACTTTCGCTCCTGCCGCAATGGAAAGGGCTGTTTACTCAGGTCCGTGAGTGGTGGCTGCCATGTTGGCTGGGCTAATTTGCATACAGCCGCTCTGATTGGCTGGTGGGTGTGGCTTACCCTGTCTCGGAGAAACGGTTAATTTGAATATTTCGCTTTTATTAGTTTAGATATTTTATTGATTTTTTACAGAGCGGAAGGGAGAGGTATAGAGAGTTAGAAACATTGATGAGAGAGAAACATCGATCAGCTGCCTCCTGCACACTTTCCACTGGGGGTGTGCCTGCAACCAAGGTACATGCCCTTGACCGGAATTGAACCTGGAACCTTTCATTCCACAGGCTGACGTTCTATCCACTGAGCCAAACTGGTTAGGGCAATAAAAATATATTTTTAAAAAATTTACAGGGATTCAACAGTAGAGTAGATGAAACCAAGAATCAAATCAGCAATTTCAAATATTAGGAAGCAAAAAACATCCAAACAGAACAGTAAAAATAAAAAAGAATCTAAAAAATGAGGATAGTGTAAGGAGCCTCTGGGACAACTTCTAATGTACCAACATTTGCATCCTAGGGTGCCAGAAAAAGAGAGAGAGCAAGAAATAGCAAATCTATTGGAAAAACAATGACAAAAGACATCTGTTACCCACTTAAGGAAGTAGACCTGCAACTCCAAGAAATGCAGAGAGTCCCACACAGGATGAACCCAAAGAGGCCCACTCCAAGACACATCATAATTAAAATGCAAAAGGTCAAATACAAAGACAGAATCTTAAAAGCAGCAAGAGAAAATCAGTTAGTTACCTACAAGGGAGCATCCATAATACTTTCAGGGGTTTCTTAACAAAAACTTTGCAGACCAGAAGGGATTTGCAAGAAATATTCAAAGTAATGAAAACCAAGGACCTAAAATCAAGATTACTCTACCCAGCAAAGATATCATTTAGAATCAAGGGACAAATAAAGAACTTCCCAGACAACAAGTTAGAGGACTTCATCACCACCAATTCAGTACTATATAAAATGTTAACCGTCTTCTTTAAGAAGGAAAAAAAGGATAAAAAATGAACAATAAAATTACAATAAATATGTATCCATCAACAATTGAATGTAAAACAACAAAATAAACATAACAGAAGCAGACTCGTAGATACAGAGAACATTTTAATGGTTGTTAGATGGAAAGGGGGTTTGGGAGGATAGATATAAAAAGGTGAAGGGATTGAGAAGTACAAATTGGTTGTTGCAGAATAGTCATGGGGACAGAAAGTATAGAATAGGGAATATAGTAATAATATTTTATTAACTATGTATTGTGTCATATGGGTATCAAATTTATTGGGATGATCACTTAGTAATTTATGTAAAGTCTAATCACCGGGGTGCACCCTGAAGCTGATATAATATTGTATGTCAACTGTAATTGAAAGTAAAAAAATGTTCAGAGAATAAAAAAGAATAACTTCCTAAAAATTATTTATTTGTGACCTATACCCTGCTTACTTCCAAAAAGCATTTAGAGCCACTGTTACAAAGCAAAGGGACAAATTAAAGTTCTCCCTGGGGAAATGTTGATGGTGTGCTGTAACGTATGTTACAGCATTAATTTGGGAGGAATACACTAACACTTAAGAGTTTTAAAAGCCCAATTTGTTCTAAAGTTTGAGTTTAGCTGCACACACATCTTGTCATGGGCCAGGTCCTGGAAGTGTCCTCACTGTTACCCACTTTTATATTTCTCCTCTATCCTCTCCCAGCCCCCCTTTGCCTGGTTTCACTGCTCACTACCACCCCCACTCGACACTGATCAGACGGGATCAGGCCCTGGGCCAGCAGTTTCACTTCAACCTGCCTGTGGCTTTGAGGTATAGTATCTGTGTGTATGGAGGTTGGAGCATTCCTGGGTTAAAATGGTAGGTACTTGTTAATTATTCATCCATTCTCTACAGCGTGGAGTCTACACACACAGTCTACCCTGCCTACCTCATTCTCTCTCCTGACTCCTAAGCATTCACTGGGACCCACCATGCACAATATGAAAATCTGAAAGGGAGACCAAGATTCTAATTTCCATTTTTTAATCCCTTTCCTTGGACAGCACTCTTACTTCTGCACTAATTCTCTCTGTGAGAATCCTACTCTTCTTTTAAAAAAGGGGTTTTTTTTTAATTGATTTCAGAGCGAGAAGGAGAGGGAGAGATAGAAACATCAATGATGAAAGAGAATCATTAATTAGCTGCCTCCTGCACAACCCCACTGGGGATTGAGCCTGCAACCCTGGCATGTGCCCTTGACCAGAATTGAACCCAGGGACCCTTCAGTCTGTAGGTTGATGTTCTTTCCACTGAGCCAAACAGGCTAGGACAAGAATCCCACTCTTTAAGCTCTTTACAAGGTAAGCCCCAATACTATCAGACATCTCCCAGGTAAATTCAAGAAAAGAGGCAAAAGTTAGAACAAGAAAAATTGAAGACATTTTTCATTTTTTTCCTACTGGGTGGATTTTAACAGACCTTGATTATCTGACTAAAACTGACTGTCAGCTACAAACATGTTTTATTACAGCTTTTTTTTTAATTTAGAAAAAGAAAAACACTCTATTTTTTAATATCTTACACCAAAACTATTTTTCCCATTACTTTTCCCATATTTTCACCACCTTCACTACCTCCAAGACTATTTATGGCCAGCCCTCAGCAGCAGAAAAATGTAACAGATTGTCAGATTATGAAAAAGGGTCTGGCAGAAATGCTGGAGAATTTGAGGATTTGGGGAGTGGAGAACAGGCTTGTTTTAGTTCTTTGATGTTTGTTTCAAATTGCGGTGTTGTCCCAAATTATAAAGTGCTTCCATGTAACTTAATGTACAAAAGGAGGCACTGCTTAAGAATTTTTCATTTGACTAACTGAGTTTACTACACACAAAAAACTCAAAACGAAAGGCTTTAAGTAAATTGCTTAACTGTAACTTGGTATTCTTAAAAAACACATTTGACTTCAATAGGCGAAAACTACTCAGCCATATTCATGGTCAAAAAAACCTCACTCTGGATAGATATAGTTTAGCCAAGGAAAAATGCCTGGATGTGTTTATTTAGCACATTCCCCCACCCCCCTTTTTCTTTTTCTTTTTCTTTTTGGTAAGGCCTGGTAAAGTTTCTCCCTGCTTTCAGGAGAAGTAGATCAGCAACCAGACTTCTAACCTGCTTATCCCTCACCATGAACCAACTATGGGTGCAAAACCGCCCCCGACAGACTGGCCTGTGCTCATCCGTCTGCACTGGAATACCTGTGGGCACTCTTGGCAGAACTGGGATAAACATACACGCTGTCCAAACCCTGGAGATGCTATCCCACCATACCAGCTAGAGTGAAGGTGGGGCTGTGCGCCTCAGGTAGGGGGTCCTCAAAGAGAAGAGGCTGTTGATGCTGGGGGCAGACTGTCAATACAGAGATAAAGAATGCAGGCACCCCTACATCCTGCCCCTTTGGGATCAGCTCCACATGAAGGAATGTGCAGGCCTGGGCAGCATGGTGACAGTGGCCTGGATCTGTCTGTGGCCACACCACTCCAGAAGCACAAACCCAAAGCTCCCTGCAGAGCCTCTCTACAGTGAAAGGGAGTCCTGGCTCTGCTTAAAGGTGTCACACGGCATAGGTGTCTTCAATGTCCTCACAAAATACTGCCTTGCTTTGCTATAGACACCTTAGTTGGCTTACAACTCCAACACATATTACACTATTTCTGCCAAGATAGACATATATATTTTCCAGCTTATGGAAAGATGGACACCTAGGCAAAGATGTGAGAATAAATCAGGTTCTAAGGATTCCTGAGACAAATGCTCAGGGGAGTGTGGGGACCAAAGACTGAATTACTTACCAAAGCTGCCTCTTCTGCGCCCTCTTGTGGTGCATGCAGGACATGTAGCCTCATGTGGGTACTAAAGGCTGAATTTCTTATCAAAGCTGCCTCTTCTGCGCCCCCTTGTGGCGTACGAAGGACATGCAGCCCCATGTGAGGACTAAAGGCTGAATTCCTGAAGGAAGGACATACAGCCCTATGTGGGGACCTGAGGCTGAATACCTGATGGAACAACCTCTTCTACACCTTCCTGTGGTAAACAAGGACATACAGCCCTATGTGGGGACCTGAGGCTGAATACCTGATGGGAACTGTCTCTTCTATGCCCTCCTGTGGTGCACATAGGTCATGCAGCCTCACAGTGGGACCAGAGGTTGAATTCTTGATGGGAACTGTCTCTTCGGTGCCCTCTTGTGGTGCATAGAGAACATGCAGCTCTGCAAGGTGACCTAAGGCTGAATTCCTGAAGGGAGCTGCCTCTTCTGTGCCCTCTTGTGGAGAACAAAGCAAAAACAGCCCCATGTGGGGACCAAAGGCTGAATGCCTGATGGGAGTTGCCTGTGCCCTGTTGTATTGAACCAAGGACAAGCAGCCAGCCCATGTGGTGACCTAAGGCTGAATGCCTGGTGACAGCAGTCCTTTCTTTGCCCTCTTGTGGTGAACAGAGGGCATGCAGCTCTATGTAGGGACCAAAAGCTGAATGCCTGGAGAGAGCTGTTCCTTCTGTGCCCTCTTGTGGTGCACGAAGAACATGCAGTTTCACAGAGTGACCAAAAGCTGAATTCCTCACGGGGGCTGCCTCTTCTGCACACCCATGGTGCCTGAAAAACGTGCAGCCCATCCGTGTGCCCTATTCATCAGCTGCTTCTTCACTTCGTTGCCCTTTCGGCTTCATCAATAACTTTACCCGAGAGCATTTGCTGGACGTGCTGTTCAGACAGAACCCAAGCCAGACTGGGAGCTTTGTTATAATGACTTTATTACCTTTCTCTGGGATTTGGCCCTGGCATTACATCACAGCATCTACAGAAGCTGCTGTGCATTTGGTCTAGAACAGTGATATTTAACCTTTGCATCTTGTAGTACACATAAACTAATTACTAAAATTCACGTCAAAAATTATCTATTTTGCCCATCTGACAAAAAGATAGCTATAGCCCTAGCTGGTTTGGTTCACTGGATAGAGCCTGGGCCTGCAGACTCAAGGGTCCCAGGTTCGATTCTAGTCAAGGGCATGGACCTTGGTTGCAGGCACATCCCCAGGAGGGGTGTGTGCAGGAGGCAGCTGATCGATGCTTCTCTCTTATCGATGTTTCTAACTCTCTATCCCTCTCCCTTCCTCTCTGTAAATCTCAATAAAATATATATTTTTAAAAAGATAGCTATAATTTTGGTTAATTCGCCCTTAACAGCTATTGTTGTTTTGGCTGCTGTCATTTTTTTTTTTTTTTTTTTACTTGACAACTGCAGGGAAAGAGGTCAGTGCCCCTGACTAAATAGTCAGATTTTGCATGTTGTGAATAGCCCTGTGGCACAGCTGTTGAAAAATCACTGGTCTAGAAGGCAATCTTCCATTCCCAAGTGCATGCACATCATTTCTCTTTTCACAATGAGGATGTTGGGGAGATGCTATAACCCAGCGATGAGGGTGAGATTGGGGGACAGGATACCCTGACAGAGAGGAGATAGGAAGGCGAGCACACACCTCTGAAGAGTGTGGTTGGAGGACGTGGGGTTAGGACCCTGCCACATCCCTCTTACAGATTTTTGGAACAGATTTGAGCTCATTCCTGTGGTGGGACCCACTTGCAATATGGACTTCGATTGTGCTGGCATCGGAACCTGGAGAGGAGAAGCTGTGACGGTGTGAATGCCCTGGAAAGTGTTCCACAAGCTTCAGCAAGGTCGTGTTTATGATGTGATCACTGTGCATGCTGTGGTTGCCTGGCGACCTGTGCTCAACTCCAGGGGGTGCCCAACAAGAGGGAGACCACCCTCTGTCACAATAAGACGCCTCTGAGCGGTCTTCAAACATTCTTCCTGCTGAGAGCCACCCTGGGGGCTGGGCAATCATCCTAAGAGCCCGCCTCCCACCAGAAAGGGGCGGGGTTAGTGGGGAGTGGTTTGGGGGGAGTCCTTGGGAACAGGTGTCAGAATTGTCCCTCGTTCCACAGATCCCCTGCTGTGTGCCAGGTTCTGGGCTGCAAGTGGAGGACACAGAGGTGGAAGCCACAAAGGACAGTGGCCTTATATTTCAAGGTAAAACGTGTGGCTCGTTCCGCAGGAGGCACCGTGCTAACAGCAGTTGTGCTGGGAGGTCCCTCATCCTTGAGGGAGGAGCTGAGCAGACGGATGCCTGTTAACCCGTGGTCTCTGTCCTTCAGCCTCAGCCACAAACACCGTTTCCCTTCCAGGCGCCGATTACAACCCGACCAGACCCATCTCCAGGAAACAATCAATTCAGCTCCATATTTTGGAGCCCGAGAGTATACATCAAGCTGGTCACCCAAAAGCAAAGCACCCTCCAACGCTCCGGCAGAGCAGGACTGGAAGAGGAAAGGGACCTCAGAGTCACGCCCGTCTCCTTGCTCCAAACTGCGTTGTGTCTGCACAGAGCGGTGTGGGCTGCAGTGTGTGGCTTTGCGGGCACCCGTGTGTGTCTGTGAGCACTTGGCGCAGACCGTTTTGGTCGTCACGATTGGGGAGGTGCCCCTGGCGTCCGTGGGTGGAGGCCAGGGGTGCTGTTCACCCTCCAGTGCACAGGACGCCCCATCACAGAGCTGAGCCGCTCTGAAGGCAGAGCTGGGCTGGGCGTGGGGTGGAACCGAGAATTGGGCCGGATCGTCTGACCCCCAGGCCAGGAGGAAGGAACAGCAGCCTGACCCCTGGACACACTCACTTGCCTTCTTCAACATCGTCTTTCTCATGCGGCCAGTGGGCACCCATAAACCCACAGCTGCCAAAGGCCTCCTCGCTGGAGTCAATGGGCCCGTCCGACCCAAATCGTCAGTCAGTTAAAACTCCGTGGATGTCAGAGTGGTGACTTTCACACTCTTTTTTGCTGAGACGAAACCTTACAAGAATCCCTAACAAACAGACGAGAGCAGTCCATCGGCCAAAATGTATTCTGTAAGTTACTATCTGGATTGTGGAAAACACACACAGGTGTGATCACAACTTCTAAGCTGCTTCAGACAACATGAAACTCTACAATCAAACACTGGGCATCTCCGAGATGTTGCCACCAACCTACCCAAGCAACATTTTTGTTTCAATATGATGGCAGGGTGTGGAGGAAACGTGGCTGTAGATGGCCGAGGAGCTGAAAGGTCATGGTTCTCAGGGAGCGCCTCTGGCCATCCTGGGCTGGTCTTCGCTGAGAGGAAGCAGGCGGGCCAGCGTTCCTCTGGTCGGAGGAGTTACTGGGTGGCTGGGCCTGAGGTAGAGGGGCCTTGCTAGCTGGTTACCAGCACGTTTGAGCATGCGCAGTTCTCACAGGTGTTCCTCAGAAGCTTGGAATGGGATTGGAATCATTTCCTAGATGCCTGAGGCCAAGTGAGGCTTCCATCGGGCACAGTGTGGCTATCACAGCTCGGGTCTCTAGCGAAAGGGACCAATTTGAGGAGCCCGTGTGGCCGACTGGCTTTTCTAAATGTCCCCAAGTGAGGGGGCTAAACTCGCTGTGATCCGCCGAGAACGTGTCCTGCTATCCACACTCCCAACAATGCTCCTGGGGGACCAAGCGACCATTGACTTGCAACTCAGAATGCCACCCAGCCCCAGGAGGGTGGGGGAGGCGTTTAGAATTAGTGCAAGGCTGCGGTGCTGAGTAGCTAAGGAGAAGGTTGATGATGAAAGGCAGGACTCGGCTCAGAGTGGGGCACTGTGACATTCCACACGCACGAGATGGGCGTGACCGATGTCATGGCCACCACCTCCACCCAGTGTCACCTTGCTTGCTAAAGGGCTTGGGGGATCCCTGGACCCTGCAGTTCACCTGCCTTGGCAGCCAGGGCCTGACCTCCAGACCACATGCTCAGGGACTCATCAGAGGAATGGCAGCTGACACCCACAACTTTCCTGGAAGCAAGCTGTTACGGCGCCCACAGGAGCCCTCATGGGTGGGGCAGGCCAGCCCGGCAGCCCAGCTGGCCATGGGTTCCCATTGGATCTCCTTCTTGGAACAGTGGAGGTCTAGGCAGCACCCAGTCCAGCTGTAGGAGGCTAAGGACAAGAGAAATCTTGGCTGGTTCCAGTACGCCCTGGGAGGGGGACCAAGAGACCCACCAGTGACGCGGGGAAGCAGGCATCTGAGCCCTGGGTGCTCATAGAGGGCCACCCTACTCATCATACTCTCTAGTGGCCTGGTCTGGAATAGCGGGCGGGTCTGATGTAACAGGCTCCTGAGCTAACCATGAGACCAGGAAGCATTCTCACTTCTGTGTGGTAGGGACACATGAGCTGAACCAAGGCCCCCCGCGGCACTGCCAGGCATGCCCAGGAGGGAGGCAGTGAACCTTGGTCTTACCTTCCAGTCCTTGCGAATCAGATTTCCTGTGATTCTGAAGCGATGTCAATATCAATTCTGTGTAGGGCACCATCTGTCTCTCCACTGACAGCTTGTATCCTACATAATAAAAGCCTAATATGAAAATTGACTGAACAGCAGAACAACCAGCAGAATGACTAGCTGCTATGACACACATTGACCACCAGGAGGCAGATGCTCCATGCAGGAGCTGCCCCCTGGTGGTCAGTGTGCTCCCACAGGGGAAGCACCATTCAGCCAGAAGCCAGGCTCACAGCTGGCGGGAGCCTCTCCTGCCTCCACGGCAGCACTAAGGAGCAGCAAGCAGGTGGGCAGTAAGGAGCGAGTGGTCCCAGACTGCAAGGGAGTGCAGGCCGAGCTGAGGGACACACACACACAGACACACAGACACACAGACACACACACACACACACACACACACACACCAGTACATGAATTTCATGCACCAGGCCTCTAGTCTATACATAAAAGGCTAATATGCAAAGTGTCCCCTCAGGAGTTCAACCAGGAGACTGGGGGTTCGATCGCTCGCTGATTGCTCGCCACCAGGGGTGGTACGGAACATGGCAGGCAACCAGTAGCAGCGGTGGGGTGCTGAGGGAGCGAGGGAAGGAGAAGAAGGGGAGGTGGGAAGGAACCACATGGTGGCGGTGCACAGGCAGTGAGGGAACCTGATGGCCTTGATAGCTGGCCAGGCCTAGGGACCCTACCCGTCATGAATTTCAAGCACTGGGCCTCTAGTTTTTATTACAAATGCAATCTAATGGAAACACTGGGGTGATCCACCCATGGTGTTTCCTCCTGACCATCGCGTGTATTTCTAGCCAATATATTTTGATGGGTGTGTTATCATGTATCTGTATTTAGTGAAATTTTAAAATTTATAATCTTTTCTTTTTTATCCTTACCCAAGGCTACTTTTTCCAGCGATTTCCAGAGTGAGTGGAAGGGGAGAAACATCAATGTGAGAGACACATGGAGTGGTTGCCTGCTGCACACACCCGCACCGAGGCCAGGGAACTGCAACCAAGGTATCGAACCAGAGACTCTTCGGTTCATAGGTGGACCCTCTGACAACTAAGTCAAACCAGCCAAGGCTAAATTTATAGCCTTTTAAAAACATTTTAAAAGTCGTATCAGAGAGAGGCGGAAACATCAATGAGAGAGAAACATGGATGGGCTTCCTCCTGCGCACCCCCTACCAGGGATCAAGCCTGCAACAGGGGAATGTGCCCTGGTGGGGATGGAACGGCTTTTTTTCGGTGCACATGATGTCGCTCCACCAACTGAGCGACACTGGCCAGGGCTGGTTTGTTTGTTTTCAAGGAGAAAATTTTAAATCAGGATTGACCTGCCATAATAAAACACGTAATCTTGGCCACAGTTCTGACATATTTCAAAGCACTTCCATTGATATCTGGTTGCATCTCAAGATAGAATAGAAGGCTTCCATTGATGATTTTGGCAACCAACTGTGAGGAAAAAAATGGCCTGTGGGTAAGACATCAGCTGCAGAGTGTGTTGTTAAGTGTCCCAACAGTCCTCCAGCGGTGGCCGCAAGGACTGCGCAGCCCATCAGAATATGATGGAAGAGTCAGTGCTGCTTCTCCCCATCCCACGAAGAGACAGACAAACCCTCTATGAAATAACCCAGAAGTTGGTCTTCATTCAAAGAGTGACATAATGTTTGGATGGAGACCAAAGCAAATCTTATCTAGACATTTGATGTCCGAATTTTTTGATGTGATTGTTGGGAGACCAGTGGCGGTCAGCAAGGCCAGCTTGGGGTATTTTAAGAGAAATAACTTATGCCTCTCCTGGCAGTGTCCGACCTTCCTCATACCAGATAACTGACCAACCCCATGAAGGCAGGTCCCACCTTGCAAGCATGGCTTGGTGGCAACTAAAGGTTTTCTCAGTCCAACCTGTTGTTGTGCATGGATCACAGGTCTCTTTTCAAAGCATCTAGTTTGGGGCAGAATGCCCTGCGGTAGGGAAACTGAGGAGAGAGAAATTGCTCTCTACCCTTCTGGCCTGAGCTCTGAGTCATCACACCAAAGATGTACCCTCATCCTTGGATCTTCTTAGATACAGGCATCTGGTTCCAAGACTGATGCAAGTGGGTAGACTGAGAAGGCAGGACCATGTTCTGTGTTTCCATGGTAACCCTGGCAGGGAGCACAGTGCGTGTGACTGGGATTGTGTTCTAGGGCTTCCCATCACATTTCAGTGGATCTGGCTCTTTCTAGAGGTCAACAGCCTGTGTCCTTGCCTTCCTGGCGTGCATTTCCTCCAAGGGCCCCTAGTCCAGAGCCAAAGATTTCCTCTCCAAAGACTTCTTCCTTTGGAGCATACAGTGGAGTCAAGATAGTCTTTTCAATAAATGGTGCTGGGGAAATTGGACAGATACATGCAAAAAAATGAAACTAGTCACCAACTTACACCATACAAAAAAAACAAACTCAAAATGATAAAGGACTTAAATGTAAGACGGGAAACCATAATAACCTTAGAAGAATCTATAAGCAGCAAAATTGCAGACATATGACATAGCAATATCTTTAGCTCCTAGGGCAATGGAAATTAAGGAGAAAATAAACAAAGAGCACTACATCAAAATAAAAGGCTTCTGCACAGCAAAAGAAACCATCAACAAAACAACAAGAAAGCCCACTGCATGGGAGAACATATTTGCCAATGTTATCACCAATAAGAGTTTAATCTCCAACATTTACAAGGAACTCATACAACTTAACAAAAGGAAGATAAACAACTCAATCAAAAATGGGCAACAGACCTAAATAGACAGTTTTCGGAAGAAGACAGAAGGAAGGCCAAGAGACATATGAAAACATGCTCAAAGTCACTAATCATCTAAGAGATGCAAATCAAAACGACAATGAGGTACCATCTCACACCTGTAAGAATGGCTATCATCAACAAATCAACAAACGACAAGTGCTGGCAAGGATGTGGAGAAAAAAGGAACCCTTGTGCACTGCTGGTGGGAATGCAGACTGGTGCAGCCACTGTGGAAGACAGTATGGAGTTTCCTCAAAAAGTTAAAAATGGAACTCTCATTTAACCCAGTGATCCCACTTTTAGGAACATATCCCAAGAAACCAGAAACACCAATCAGAAAGGATATATGCACCCCTATGTTCATAGCAGCACGATTTACCATAGCTAAGATTTAGAAACAGCCTAAGTGCCCATCAACAGATGAGTGGATTAAAAAACTGTGGTACATCTACATATGCAATGGAATACTACGCTGCTGTAAAAAAGAAGGAATTCTTACCATTTGCAACAGCATGGATGGACCTGGAGAGAATCATGTTAAGTGAAATAAGCCAGTCAGAAAAAGAGAAATATCACATGATCTCACTCATTTGTGGAATATAATGAACAACATAAACTGATTAACAAAAATAGAGCCAGAGATAACAAGTATTTTATAATATAATAGAAGCAATCCTGTTATTTGCAGATTTTTAATATTTCCTACAATTTTTGTGATATCATGCTATGTTAGTACCATTTTGGTAATATTATTACACTTAAAACCCTTTCATTCTTGGTCTACGAATGTTCATTGCATGTAATGTTATTATATGTAAGATCATTTACCTTGAATAATGGATGTTTATTGCATGTAACATTACCATATTTAAAATCGTTTTTCTTGAGAGAGAAAAAAGACTCTTCCCTTTGGAACTTTGAGGTCCCACGTGGACAAGCCAATGGGCCCAGTGACAATGACAAAGAAGAGAAGGAAGGTTACCAGGTAACGAAAACCCACGATTTTGAAAAATCGGGTCTTGATCGTGGCTCCCACCTGCCCTCCTTCTCTGTGTAGACGCCTCATTTGCCTTTTGTTAAGGAGGCCACTGGGAAGGAGAGAGGTGTGTGCATGCGATGTTCGGGAGTGACATCTATTGAGAAACAGGAAAGGGGCTAGGCAGGTGTGAGGCCTTGAGCCGAGCCCGAGGAGTGTGAAGCCAGGCAAGACACTGCCATGCTCTCCTCACCACCTCCCAGTGCTGTCTCACAGACTCAAGGGAATATGATACTTAAAACCTTACTTTGAAATAATTTACATTTACATAAGATTTGCAAATATAGTGTAGAAAGTTTCTATAGACGTATGTATACCCAGCCTCCCCCAAAGTTAACATCCTGTATGACCCTGGTGTCCTTTGTCACACGAAGAAATGAACAGTAGTACAGGGCTGCTAATTAAACTCTGGGTTTCATGTGGATTTTACTAGTTCAGGAACTGTTTTTATTTATTTATTTATTTATTTATTTAGATATATTTTTATTGATTTCAGAGAGGGAGAGAGAATCATTGATCAGCTGCCTGCTGCACACCCCACACTGAGGATTGAGCCTGCAACTCAGGCATGTGCCCTGACTAGGAATCGAACTGTGACCTCCTGGTTTATAGGTCGACACTCACCCACTGAGCCACGCAGGCTGGGTTGATCATATACATTTAAATAGGTGGACTTTATGAAGCTGTCTTTTTAAAAAGCAAGCAGGTTCCCATCCGAGGAGGACCTGGTGGAAGTAGACCATGAATTGGTGAGGGACAAATGCTGTAGCCAGGACACCGGGACTCGCCCTGCCCCGCCCTCCTACTTCTCTCTGTCACTTAGGTCCTGTCTCCTCATCACTGGTGCACACCCCGCACCCTGGGTACAATTACCGCTCACAGCTACCGACAGCCTGCCAGGTGCCCGGCACTATTCTCAACCATTTACCCATACTGTCGCGTTCAGTCCTCCATTATCTTCTGAGGTACGTGTGGTTTTACAGGGATGGAGGGGAGGGGGGGAGAGGGAGAGAGAGAGAGAGTGAGGGAGACAGAAAGAGACTGACTGGTTGCCTCCTGAACTACCCTGATCAGGCTGGGGATGAACCTACAACCCAAACCTGCAACCCAGGTACATTCCCTTGACCCGGAATCAAACTTGTGACCCTTCAGTGTACAGGCGGACGCTCTGGCCAGGGCATAAACAATTTTGATTGAATCTAAAGGCCCAAGGGAAAAGGTCTTCAAGGTATGTATGTCACCTTATGCTCAACATAGACCCTTAGAATGCTGGGCTGCAGGGGCTGCCTGGAGGCAGGTGGTACAGTGGTCAGTGACTAGGGGCCCATGGGTTTGGATTCCTGCCCAGTCACTGTTGGCAGATTGCTCATTCTCTCTGGACTTCAGTGTTCCCCGCTGCAGGGACTGGACCAAGTCCTGAGTGGCCTGCTGGGAGTTAGCTGCCCGCCTCTCAGAGCCACGTAAGTCCTCATTGACATCTGGAGTCTACAGTTCAGCACAGCCACCTGTGCTCCAGTCACACCTAGACTGTGCATCCTGTCCATTGTGTCATCACTAGACCTCATCAAACTCCTTGTGAAAATCTTGTGACTAAAAGGCATCACCCCAATTTACCAACCTTGTGCCTGTCTGGAAGGGTTTACTGTAACATAGAAGCAGCATGGACTTCTACAGGTGACGGCTTCCCGCTCCCAGGACTTTCAACTTTATTGCTCAGAAGACAGGATGGTGGGTGTGCAGTCTTCTGAACGGGCAGAGAGAACCCTACAAGCACCACTTCTAGGCATGCAAGAGTCTCAGGTGTGGGAGCCACTTCTTCAGCATTGACAGCAGCCTTATAAATATTTAAACAATGCCAAGCTGGAAGGGATGCCTAATGTGAAGATTAAAAACAAACAACTTGACCTGGCCAGTGTTTCTCAGTGGCTAGAGATCTTGGGTTCGATTCCCAGTCAAGGGCATGTGCCTCCGTTTCAGGTTTGATCATGGGCCCTGGTTGAGGCTGGTGCGGAAGGCCAGCAATCGATGTGTCTCTTTTACATGGATGTTTCTTTCTCTCTCTCCCTTTCGACTCTCTAAAAAAATCAATAAAAAAAAATATCCTCAAACAGGTGAGGATTAAGACAACTCAAATGATGTTAAGGATGCCTGTCCATTTGCACCCAAGTTCGAGAAATGAACAGTACAACCCTTCCAAGTGACAGATGGGTAATCACATCATGATTATACAATGAACATAAAGTGTTAAAGACAACTTTGGCTGCAATTGATGGAGACGATGAGATCATTGTCCCTGCTTTAAGGAATCTAGTGGCCTGAATTTCAGCTGAGATTTAAGCCAATACCACCTTGGGGAGGCGGGGTATTTTGGGACAGGGGGACTTGCAAAAACTCTAGGTGCATGGATATGGTCCTTTATTTTTTGGCTTATCATTTCCTCTTACTTTTTATTTGGAGTTAATTACATGGAGTTGTAAGAGAGAACACAGGGGCATCCTTTGCACCCTGGACCCTGCCTCTCCCAATGATAACATCTCAAAAAATTATAGCACAATATATAAACACTAGAGGCCCAGTGCATGAAATTTGTGGATAGGAGTGGGGTGTCCCTCAGCCCGACCTGCACCCTCTCCAATCTGGGACCCCTTGGGAGGATGTCTGACTGCTGGTTTAGGCCTGACCCCTAACTGGCTGTCGGACATCCCTCTCATAATCTGGGACCTAACCACTCCTCTGCCTGCCAGCCTGATGACCTACAACTGCCCTCCCCTGCCCGACCTGCCTTCTCTGCCTAGATCCACCTCCTCAGCGCGCCCAGGCCTCACTGCTAGGAGCAGCCCTGCCTCTACTGTGTGCATAGCCATCTTTGTCACCACCTAGGCTATTATTGGTATAGACTGATACAATGACACAAGCCACCAAGTTTATTCAGATTCCCCCAGTTTACATGTTCCTGTGTGTGTGTATTTAGGTCTGTGCAATGTAATCAGCCTGTGAGAATTCACATGGCCATCACAGTCACGGTACACTTGAGATTGATTCTTACAGGCATACTCCCTAAGTGTCAGTTCAAAAAGGAAAAAGAAAAAACAAAAAGGCATTCATGGGGCAGTAAGCACTGCCCAGCCACAGGACAGGTGCCAGGGGGATCTGCACTCTTATTTCAGTTGCCTGGATGTCACCAAGGTCCGCCATGGGATTCTGACCATAGCTTGGCCGCTGAAGAAAGAGACCAGAGTTGAAATTCCTCACTCTGGCTCTACAGTGGTGGAGCCCAGACAAGGCCCAGGGCCCTCGGGGTCTGACCAGTGCTGTCCCGTCTGGTCCTTGCTGCCGCCTCCCAGCGTCATCACCCGCTAAAAGTCCCAGGATGGATGGAGCTGCTTTGAGGAAACAGGTGTTCATCAGCATCCAGCTTCGTAACTTCAAAGCATGCAAATACATACACGATGCTCTTTCTGTTGTGGACCAACATTCGCGAGAATAAGATCACCGACCCTAATTAGGTCTTAAGCAGCAAGCTAGAATTTATTGCGCAGGCCAGCAGACTGCTTACAGGCACCTCCAGGCAGGGAGCCCTTCGCTTGCAACAGCGTGACCTTGGTGCTAGGCAAGCTTTTATTCACAGAAACCACAAACATAACCAGGGCCTTGACTTGATATCTTGTCAGTTTACAGAGAACTGCAACTGGGGCACGGCTGGGAAAACAGATTTGAAAATTTCCCACTGACTTTTAACTCGTTATTGGTTATCTCGCTGATGGCCTTGGAAACACAGTTCTATTCAACTAAAAAGTACATCTGGCATGGCATGAGAACATGGGCGTATCTAGTCTCTGGCCTACAAGGTCAGACAGCAAAGTTTATTTTCCTCATTATTCAAGTAGACTAGAGCAGTCTAGAGAGCAAAGTTACATTTAACTCATCACAGTTCTTTATTTTGGACTTTTATGGAAATTGAAAAGGGGCAGGAAGCGGTGGGACACCCTTCCAATTCATGAACATTCAGTGATGCAGCTCCGCGACAGACTCCATGCGAGTGCGAGCAGGGCTTGAAGGGAAACTCTTCCGGATGGAACTAGAGGAAGGGCCAGCAGGAAGCCGTTCCTCACCCGGGGGGACGCGGCCGGCGGGGGCTTGGGGAGGCCGGGCAGTCCCTGCGGGGAAGGTCCAGGAGGCCCCTGGCTGAGGGGTGCCCCTTCCCATCATCTCCAGCAGGAAGTGTGCGCGCTCGGCCCGCTTCCGGGCCCGCCGACCCGACGCCCGGAACTTGGGGCCAGGTGCGTCCACGTTCACCCGGGACCGGCCGTCCGCTTCCGGCCTCACCTGCGTGGCTCCGAGTCCGCGCGCACAAAGGCGGCGGCGCAGGACCGGCCGCGCGCTCCAAGATGGAGGCGCCGAGGCCTCCGACCGCGGTCTGGCCCGCCCCGCGCGGGAGCTTCCGCCGCCTCACTGGCCGCGCTTCGATTTTCCCGGAGGCGGGCTGACGGGCCCGGCCCCGCGCGGCTGGGGAGACCCGAGCACGCGCCCCAGCGCTTCCCCCGCCCCGGCCTGTCCCCAGTGTCGCGCCCCGCCCTCCCGCTGCTCCGCCCTCCCGCCGCCCGCCCTCGCGGCTCCATCCCGGTGGGTCCGCAGTTTCAAGTTGCAGCGCAAGTTCGCCAGCGGCCGAAGCCTCGTCGCCTCGGCAGCCGCACTCCCGAGGGCATGGAGGCGGGCCCGCGGCCTCTGAGGCCTCGCAGCCTGCGCGCCCCGCGCCATGGAGGGCGCCGAGCCCCGCGCGCGGCCCGAGCCTTGGGCCTGTACCGCCGAAGCCGGGCGCCCCGTGGAGGTGCAGCTGAGCGGTGGCGCCCCTGGGGGCTTCACCCTGAAGCGCGGCCGCCAGCACGGCCAGCGGGTCCTCACCAAGGTAAGGCGACCGCGGGCCGCGCACTGGGACGGCCGGCGGGTGGGCGGGGGCTCGGGGGGCGGCGGCCCCGGCGGGAGCGGAGCGTCCGCCCGGTCACCTGCGGGAGAGGGACTTCCGGACGCGCACGGCTGCGGTTCGGCGCGCCCGCTGCCCCCCGCGCCGCGCAGGGTTTAAGTGGCTTCCGTTCCGGGTCCCCCTCCGCGAAGGAGCGCGGCAGGTCCCCGTCAGTCCCGGCCTCGCCCGCAGCGGCCTGCGCCTGTGGGGCTGCCCCGAGGCCCCGAAGGGATGCCCCCTACCGTGTGCGCCTCTGTTCGGCCCTGGGTTCCGCACCCCCGGGACCTGCACCCTGAGCGCCAGGAAACGCAGCCCCGCGGCGGCCGCCAGCCCGCGCTTCCATCCGCGTCTGCCCGTCGGCGTCGACTGACTTTCGGTTTCCATTTCCCTGGCGCTCTGGAGACCAGTCCAAACGCACGGAAACTTTCCAGCCGCCTCTATACAAGTGGAGTTCAGCTCCAGCGATGGGACATTCCTCATGTGTCTCGCCGGGAATGTGTTTCCCCTCGACGGGTTTGGGGGAGAAGGGCTGCTCACTCATCTCGGAATGGACCTGGGGAATCTGTGAAAACGCGCAGACAACAAGCACGTCGCCCTGTTCCCTTCTGGTTCAACGTGTGGGCTGGTCCGTTTATTTGGGAAGGGTTGGGCCAGCTCAGTCCCAGGGGCAGAGTTCCATTTAAAAGGTGAAAACGTTTGGCTACTGGAAGCGTTTGAAGGAGACCTGCCTGTTTTCTGGGCTTCCCTGCTCGTCCACCGCAGGGAGAAACCTGGTGACTGCCAACCCACCCTCCCCACGAATTTGGGCAATGGTGTTGCCTCCCTGCTTTCTCTCCCGTTTGTATTTGCAGAACTGGAGACTTGGAGGCGGGCTTGTTCACAGGGCACTGAATGTATGTTGCACTACGTTCCTGGAAAGGATGGCGGGCAGCCCCTGCACACCGGGCCCAGCCAGGGCACTTTTCCCACATAGTTTGTATTAAAGTGCATTTACCTGTATCTTTTTAAAAATATATATATGCTAGAGGCCCGGTGCACAAAAATTTGTGCACTCGGGGAGGGGGGTCCCTCAGCCCAGCCTGTGCCCTCTTGCAGTATTGGACCCCTCCCGGGATGACCGCCTGCTGGGGTGCCTCGCCAGCCTGGGTGAGGGGCAGAGGGCCATTTCAGGCTGCCCACATCCCCTTTAAGGTTCAGGGTTCCTGGCTAGAAGCAGGTATATGGGATTTATTCAACTTCTATAATTGAAACTTTGTAGCCTTGAGTAGAGCTGAGGGCCCATAGGGCCCTGGCTTCCTCCATTGCCTGCCGCCATCTTAGTTAATTTGCACACTTGCTCCTGATTGGTTGGTGGGTGTGGCGCGTGGATGTAAAGGAGTGAGGGTCAATTTGCATATTACTCCTTTATTAGATTAGATTTGGGTATCAACTTTTTTATTAATTAAAAAAAATTCTATTCAGAGAGAGAGAAGGGGAAGAGAGAAGCATTGCTCATTTGTCTCCCATATGCGCCCAGACCAGGGATGGAACTCCCAACCTAGGTGTGTGCCCTGACCGGGAATGGAACCCCTTTTGGTGTATGAGAGGACGCTCCAACCCACTGAGCACCAAATCAGGGCTTGCCTGTATCTTTTAAAAAAAATAAAGGTTTTATGGAGCTTTTCTGATGGCAAAATTAGATTAGATAAATCACTCGGACCTTTCACATTTCGTGTATTCTTTTTAAGAAAAGATACTCAATTCAGCATTCATGGTGGGACAAATGTAGGTTTACAGTTGTAAGTACTGGAAACAGTTTATTCTTGTATTATTACTTAATCATTGTATTCTTTCCCACACAAACACCTGTAAAACTACGTTTGCCCCACCCTGTATCTTCCTTGGACTTGCCTTTATAGCTGATGGAACATGTTGTAAAACCTTACTTAAGATGAAGTCTTGCTTGTTGGCCTTACACAGTGTGAGAAAGCTGGAAGTCACTTTAAAATTTAGTTGTTTTACAACTGGAGAAAGGGATTCCAAAGCATTTCTCCTTCTAAGGTACCCCAAGTTCTTTTTTTCCTTAATATGTTTTTTTGTGTGTTTTAATTACAGTTGATATGCAATATTATATTAGTTCCAGGTGTGCAACCCAGTGATTAGACATTTATATTAGTTATGAAGTGATCACCTTGATAAATCTAGTACCCATCTGGCAACAGGTACTCCAAGTTCTAAAAATCCAGTGGCCTCCTGTGCTCCCTGCCTAACAGGAGCCCACAGATCTAAAATGAAACACTGGTGATCCAGCGTCTTATCAGTGGCCGCCTGTTCTGCGTAAGAGGCGCCATTCTGGAAGCTGAAGGAGGCTGGCAGTGACACCCAGCGTACAGGCTGGGCCTTCTCAGGGCATCTGTGTCCATTTGCTCCTGATTTGGCCTGTTGGTTGGCTCCCGCAGGAGTTACTAAGGTTTTTGTTTGTTTGCTTTGTTTTGTAAAGTTTTTGTGGCTAGGCTAGACAGCAGGGTACACACACAGCCTTTCTGGATTGTGTGTCAGGATTTTGCAGACTAAAATGCTTATGATTCTTATCTGAGACGCTCATGCATCCCTCCCTTAAACTGCTGCTTCGGCTTTGAAGCTGCCTCGAGATGACTGGAGAATTGTGGTTTCTTTGCTTACGAGGGAGAGGATTCAGAGCAGCTTGGACTTGTGTTCTAAGTTTTCATAAACACTTGTATGTAAGTGCACAAAGGCGTTCTCACACATGCACGTGTGGAACGGTATTGACAATATTTACATACCTGTCTTTTCTCCTGGATTAGTTGTCAGGGACGCTCGCTTACAATTCAGCCGCTGGTAATTATCACGTTATTAGAAAAGGAGGAGGATAAAGGAATGTGTGTCTAGCTCTATTTAAAGAATGGAAATAGATTTTTTTGATGAGCCCTGGGGACTCACCAGAATTTAGTTTAATATGAGCTTTGACTTTTTTTCCTCTATTGTTACCGAAAAATCTTCACAGCTCATTAGATAGTAATTCTAATCAATTTTTTTGCATCTAAAAAGCTTTGTGATTAGCCCTGGCCAGGTGGTCCAGTTGATTAGTCATCCCATACACCAGAACGGTTGTGGGTTCCATTCCTGGTCAATGCACATACCTAGGTTTTGGGATTGATCCCTGATCGGGCGTATATGGGAGGCAACTAATCCATGTTTCTCTCTTTTCCTTCCTTTCTTTCTAAAAATCAATATAGCCCGGCCAGTGTGGTCCAGTGGTTGGGCATCAACCTATGAACCAAGAGCTCACCAGTTCTATTCCCAGTCAGGGCACATGCCTGGCACCTGGCGTGCGTACTCAGTCCTCAGTCCATGTATGGAAACTCCAAGAACGTTCTGGTCCCCGCTTTCTCATCATGTTTCCACCTCTCCCTTCTTCTCTGAAATTAGTAAAAATAAACATATCCTTGGGTGTGTATTAAAAAAACAACCACTTTGTGATTAAATAGTTTCATGTTAGAGCCCTGGGGTCTTAGCACATTTCCTGTTTGACAGCATCTGATTGGGAGGAGCTGGACCCTGTGTCAGGAAGACTCTTGCTGTGAGATTGAGGCCTCGTTAGAAAACCTCACAGGGTGTGCATCTGAGAACTGGGAGGGGTGCGCCACCTAGGCTGTGTTAGTCCCTGACCTTCTGGGTGAGACCTCGTGTAGCTTACTGTATAGTTGTGTGCTGGGGTCACTAACCTGGCAAGTCTTGAGAAGGACCTTGAGGACCAGATCTAGACTCCGAATGTTCCTGTTTTCCCTCCAGTCAGTGCCATCTGCTGTTGTGGGAAATCCGTTGCAGAGCCATATCAAATGACTCTCACATACATCCATTTGATGACAGTGTTTAAGCCTTGATGCTATTGATGTTCTAGGCTGGTTCATTTTCTCTGGGGGGCTTTCTTGTGCATTGCAGGATGTGTAGCAGCACCCCTAGTCTCTACCCACTAGCACCCCCTTTCCAGGTGTGATAACCAGAAAAACCCCTGCAGGCTGCCCAGTGTTCCCTGGGTGCAGCATCGCCCTCGCTGGTAACTGTGTGTCACCAAAGGATTTCAGTGTTTAGAGCTCATGCTTCCTTCTTTTGAAGACACTGGCCTGTGAGGTTTTCTGCTTGGAGGCTCCTGGTATGGACAGTCGTTGCAAGGAGGACTGTGTTTTCTCCCCAGCTCTGGCCTCATGAAAGGCTTAATTACATAGTAAATCTCAAATATTTGCTTCATCTACAATTTTGTAGCTGGAGAAAGAACATGGAGCCTAAGTTTCATTGTTTGCTTAGAGGATACTAGTGGCCCAGTGCACGAAATTCGTGCACATTAAAAGGGGGTTAATTAGAGGAAATATTTTAATATTGCTATTTGTCCTTTCTCTATAATAGAAGTGTCAGAGATTAAAGAAAATTAGTAAAACATATATGAAAATCTTCCTCCTGTCAGAGTCTGGGGTGCACCATGGAACCCAGAGTCAAGTCTTCAACCACCCACGTGCACCTCAAAATCGCTCGAGACCCAAACCTGGACGGCCCCCCTTCATTGGGCTAGATCCAGACCCAGCCAGTCCCACCCTGTCAAG
>PVJC01029035.1:0-22162 GCA_004026665.1 Murina feae | reverse complement strand
GTGACACACACACACACACACACACACACACACACACAAAAGGCGCCTGGCAGACTGGGACCATCATAGGATATCCACTGAGGGGTCCCAGACTGTGAGAGGGCACAGGCCGGGCTGAGGGACTCCCTCCACCCCGAGTGCACAAATTTTTGTGCACCGGGCCCCTAGTTAGAAGTTAAAAGGAAACAAAATCACAACAGGGTTAACTTCCATCTAAAATGCCTCCTGGAAGTCACAAGGGGAAGATTGTAAAAAAATGTAAATGTTTTCATATGTCTCTTGCCCTCCTGTATGCCCTCTTTTGAAAAGTGTCAATTTAGGTCCTTTGCCCATTTTTTATTGGATTGTTTATCTTCCATTTGTTAAGTTGTATGAGTTCCCTATAAACTTTGGAGATCAAACCCTTATCGGTGATAACATTGGTGTTCTCCATTCAGTGGGCTTTCTTGTTGTTTTGTTGATGGTTTCTTCTGCTGTGCAGAAGCTTTTTATTTTAATGTAGTCCCATTTGTTTATTTTCTCCTTAGTTTCTATTGCTTAAGGAGCTATATTGGTAAAGATATTGCTATGACATATGTCTGATATTTTGCTGCTTATAAAATATTTGAATATGGTTAGGATTTCCCATCTTACATTAAATCCTTTATCTATTTTTTAAATTTATTTTTGTGTATGGTGTATGTGGGTAGTGTAGTTTCATTTTTTTGCATGTATCTTTCCAATTTTCCCAACACCATTTATTGAAGAGACTGTCTTGACTCCATTGTATGTTCTTGCCTCCTTTGTCAAATATTAATTGAGCATAATGACTTTGGTCAATCTCTGGCTTCTCTGCTCTGTTTCATCGGTCTGTGTGTCTATTCTTGTGCCAGTACCAGAAAGTTCTGAGAACAGTGGCTTTGTAATACAGCTTGCTATCAAGTATTGTGATCCCTACAACTTTATTCTTCTTTCTCAGGATCACTGCAGTTAACCGGGGTCTTTTTTTATTCCAGATGAATTTGTGGAGAGTTTGTTCTATGTCTTTGAAAGATGCCTTTGGTATTTTAATGGGGATTGCAATGCATCTATAGATTGCTTATGGTAGTGTGGACATTTAAACGATGTTGATTCTACCAATTTATGAACACTGTATATTTTTCCATTTGTTTATGTCTTCCTCTTTCTCTTTTTATCAGTGTTCTGCAATTCTCTGAGTACAAGTCCTTTATCTCCTTGGTTAAATTTATTCCTAGGTATCTTTTCTGTTTTTGTTTTTAATAATTTTTATTGATTAAGGTATTACAAATGTGTCTACCCCCCATTGCCCTCACCCACACCCCCTGTTGTCTGTGTCCATGCCTTATGCTTATATACATGCATAAAAGCCTTTTGGTTGATCTCTTTCCCTTTCCCCCACCCTCCCTATCTTCCCTATGAGGATTGAGCATCTAAGCGATGCTTCTCTGTCTCTAGATCTGTTTTTGTTCATTGGTTTATGTTGTTCACTATAATCTACAAATTAGTGAGATCATGTGATATTTACCTTTCTCTGATTGACTGATTTCACTTAGCATAATGCTCTCCAGCTCCATCCATGCTGTTGCAAATGGTAGGAGTTCCTTCCTTTTTTTCTGCAGCATAGTATTCCATTGAGTAGATGTGCCAAAGTTTTTTAATCAACTTATCTGCTGATGGGCACTTAGGCTGATTCCAAATCTTAGCTATTGTAAATTGTGCCGCTATGAACATAGGGGTGCATATATCCTTTCTGATTGGTGTTTTTGGTTTCTTAGAATATATCCCTAGAAGTGGGATCACTGGGTCAAATGGCAGTTCCATTTTTAAATTTTTGAGGAAACTTCATACTGTCTTCCAGAGTGGTTGCACTAGTCTGCCTTCTCACCAGCAGTGCTCAAGGGTTCCTTTTTCTCGGCATCCTTGCCAGCACTTGTTTGCTGATTTGTTGATGATAGCCATTCTGCCAGGTGTGAGATGGTACCATATTGTCATTTTGATTTGCATCTCTTGGATGATTAGTGACTTTGAGCATGTTTTCATATGTCTCTTTGCCTTTCTTATGTCAACTTTCAAAAGTATCTATTTAGATCCATTGCTCATTTATTGATTGGATTGTTTGTCTTCCTTTTATTAAGTTGTATGAGTTCCCTTCAAATGTTGGAGATTAAACCTTTATCAGAGATATCGTTGGCAAATATGTTCTCCCATGCAGTGGGTTTTCTTGTTGTTTTGTTGATGGTTTCTTTTGCTGTGAAGAAACTTTTTATTTTTATGTGGTCTCATTTGTTTATTTTCCCTTTATTTTTCATTGGCCTAGGAGCTGTGTTGGTGACAATATTGCTTTGGCATATATCTGAGATCTTGCTGTCTGTGGATGCTTCTAATATTTTTATAGTTTCCCATCTTAAATGTAAGTCCTTTATCCATTTTGAGTTTACTTTTGTGTATAGTGTAAGTTGGTGGTTTAGTTTCATTTTTTTGCAAGTGTCTAATCAAATTTCCCAGCAATATTTATTAAAGAAACTGTCTTGATGCCATTGTATGTTCTTGCCTCCTTTGTCAAATATTAATTGAGTATAGGCATTTGGGTTGATTTCTGGGTTCTTTATTCTATTCCATTGGTCTATATGTCTGTTATTTTGCCAATACCAGGCAGTTTTCAGAGCAGTGACTTTTTAATACAGCTTGATATCTGGTATTGAGATCCCTCCTACTTTGTTCTTCTTTCTCAGGATCACTGCAGCTATTACAGATGAATTTTTGGACAGCTCATTTTAGGTCTGTGAAATGTGTTGTTGGTATTTTAATAAGGAGTGCATTGAATCTATAGAATGCTTTGAGTAGTATGGACATTTTAATGATGTTGATTCTACCAATCCATGAACATGGCTTCTTCCATCTGTTTGTCTTCCTCAATCACTTTTTTAAATGTCCTGTAGTTTTCTGATTAGAGGTCTTTTACCTCATTAATTAAATTTATTCCTAAGTATCTTATTTTTTTCTATGTGCAGTGGTAAATGTTATTGTTTTTGTAATTTCTCTTTCTGTAAGTTCACTATTGGTGTATAGAAACGCCATAGATATCTGGGGGTTAATTTTGTATCCTGCTACATTGCCAAATTCATGTATTATGTCTAATAATTTTTTGATGTAGTCTTTAAGGTTTTCTATGTACAGTATCATCTGTAAATAATGACAATTTTACTTCTTCTTTTCAAATTTAGGTGGCTTTTATTTTTTCTTCTAATCTGATTGCATTGTCTCCCACTTCTAGTACTATACCAAACAAGAGTGGTGAAAGCAGGCAACTTTGTCTTGTTCCTGTTCTTAAGGAAATTTTTTTAGATTTTGCCCATTGAGTATGATGTTGGCTGTAGGTTTGTCAAATAAGGTTTTTATTATGTTGAGGTATGATCCTTCTATTCCCATTTTGCTGAGTGTTTTTATCAGAAAAGGGTGTTGGAATTTGTCAAATGCCTTTTCTGCATCAGTGGATATCATTATGTGATTTTTGACTCTCAGTTTTTGTTTATGTGATGAATCATATTTATTGATTTCCATATATTGTACCAGTCTTGCATCCCTGGAATAAATCCCACTTGGTCATGGTGTATGATTTTTCTAATGTAATGCTGGATCTGGTTTGCTAGAATTTTGTTGAGGATTTTAATATCTGTGTTCATCAGGGATATTGGCCTATAATTTTCTTTGTGGTGCCTTTATCTAGTTTTAAGACTATAGTAATCCTGGCTTCATAAAAGAGCTTGGAAGTATGCCTTCCTCTTGAGTTTTTTGGAATAATGGGAGAAGGATTGGCTTTAGTTCTTCTTTGAATGTTTAATAAAACTCCCATGTGAAGCCATCTGGTCCAGGGCTTTTGATTGCTGAAAGCTTTTTGATTACTGTTTCAATTTCATCTGTAGTTATCAGCCTGTCAGGTTTTTTGATTCTTCCTAATTGAGTTATGGAAGCTTGTATTTTTCTATGAATGTGTCCATTTCATCGAGGTTGTCCAGTTTTTTGGAGTAGAGTTTTTCATAGTGTTTTTTTTACAATCCTTTGTATATTAGTAGGTTCAGTTGTTACTTCACCTCTTTCATTTATCATTTTGTTCATTTAGGTCCTCTCTTTTCATTTCTTAGAGAGCCTGGCCAGAGGTTCATCAATCTTTTTTATCCTTTCAAAAAAACAGTTCTTGGTTTCATTGATCTTTCGTATTGTTGTTTTTGTTGGTCTCTATGTCTTTTATTTCTGCTTTGATCTTTATTAGTTCCTTTGTTCTGATTACTGCGAGCTTTCCCTGTTGCTCTCTTTCTTATTCTTTCAGTTGCAAGGTTAGATAATTTATTACCATTTTTTTCTTGTTTCTTGAGGTACGCTTGTAGAGCTATGAACTTCCCTTTCAAGAATGCTTTCCCTGTGTCCCATAGATTTTGGATTGTTGGGTTTTCATTGTCATTTGTTTCTAGGAGGCTTTTTATTTCCTCTTTGATCTCTCTGGTAACTCAATCATTATTTAATAGCATGCTATTTAGCCTCCAAGTGTTTCATTTTTTTCATTGTTTTTATTGTAGTTGATTTCTAGTTTTATGCCATTGTGATCTGAGAAGATGCTTGTTATGATTTCTATTCTCTTGAATTTGAAGAGATTTTGCCTGTATCCTAATATGTGTTCTATCTTTGAAACTGTCCTATATGCACTGGAGAAGAATGTACATTCTGTATCTTTGGGGTAAAATGTTCTGAAAATGTCAATTAAGTCCATTTGTTCTAGTGTGCCATTTAGGATAGCTGTTTCTTTGCTGATTTTTGGTTTAGAAGATTTATCCAGTGGTGTCAGTGGGGTATTAAAGTCCCCTCCTATGACTGTATTGCTATCAATCTCTCCCCTGATATCTTCCAGAAGTTGTTTTATGTATTTGGGTGCTCCTGTATTGGGGGCATATATGTTTACCAGAGTTATATCTTCCTGTTGAATTGCTCCCTTTAGTATTACGTAGTGGCCTTCCTTATCTCTTGTTATGGCCTTTACTTTGAGGTCTATTTTGTCAGATATAAGTATCACAATCCCAGCTTTGTTTCTCATTTCCATTTGCCTGAAAAAAATTTTTCCATCCTTTCACTCTCAGTCTGTGTGAATCCTTTGTTCTGAGGTGGGTCTCTTGCAGACAGAAAATATATGGGTCATGTTTTCTCATCTATTCAGCTACCCTATATCTTTTTATTAGTGCATTTAATCCATTTATGTTTAATGTTATTATTGATAAGTACTTGTTTGTGGTCATTTTTATTCTTAATATTTGTGTTTCTTCTTGTCTTGTCTCTCTGTTTCTTCTTTTTACAATAGTCCCTTTAGCATGTCCTGCATTGCTGATTTGGTAGTAGTAAACTCTCTTAGCCCTTTTTTGCTTGTGAAGCTCCTGATTCCACCTTCAATTTTGACTTATAGCCTTGCTGGGTATAGTATTCTTGGATTCATTCCCTTGCTTTGCATCACTTTGTATATTTCATTCCATTCCCTTCTGGTCTGGTGTGTTTCTGTTAAGAAATCAATTGATATTATAATAGGCAATCCCTTGTAGGTATCTCTCTCTCTCTCCCTCTTTCTCTCTCTCTCTCTCTTGACTTTAAAATTCTTACTTTGTCATTGGTGTTTACCCATTTAATTATGATGTGTCTTGGTGTTGGTCTTTTGGGATTCATCTTGTTTGGAACTCTATGATCTTCTTGGACTTGCATAGTGTTTTTTCTTGACAATACCAGAGAAATTTTCTGTCATTATTTCTTCAAAAAAGTTTTCTATTCCTTGCTTCTCTTCCTTTCCTTCTGGTACCCCTATTATGCCAAAGCTGTTTTGTTTTGTGTTGTGCTGAAGCTCCATTAGACTCTCCTTTTGCTTTTTAAATCTTCTTTCCAGTTGCCACTGTGTTTGTGTGTTTTTTCCTACCTTGTCTTCTAATTCACTGATGTGATCTTTAGCCTCTTTTAGTCTCCTTTTTAAGCCTTCCATTGTGTTCTTTATTTTAGCTATATCTTCCTTCATCTTCTCTTGGTTCCTTTTCATGTTGGTGACATATTCATTCAGCTCCTTAAAATTCTCATTGAGTTGTGTGTATTTGTCATTGAGTTGTGTGTATTTGTTATCCAGCCATTTGAGCATCCTTATGACCATTACTCTGAATTCTTTCTCTGATATGTTGCTAGCCTCAGTTTCATTTAACTCTCTTTCTGGTGATTCTTCTTTTTCTTTCCTTTGGGGATTGCTTTTTTGTGTCTTCCCATGTTTTGCTGTAACATTTTAATTGCTGATATGATTGCTTTGCTACCCAAGTTCTTTTGGGGATGGTGCTACTGGTGTGATCTCTTAGGTATCCTGGGATTGGTAATCTAGCATAGCTCCTTACTTGAGCTATTTGAGTTCTCTTGATGTAGACATATGAGTTGGAAACATGCAACTGTGGTGTCTTGAAGTCAGCAGCAGCCGTGGAGGGGTTGTCCCAATTTTTGCTGTCTTGTGCCCTTGGTTGAAATCACATGTGCTCAGTGGGGACTCACAGTGGCACCCAGGAACTATCTGTTGGGATGATGGGACTCAGGAGGTCTGCACTCTGGAAAGGTGTGACTGTGGTGTCCAGAGTTCTGTAGTTTTGGGGTGGGAAGACGCAGCTTTTGATGCTGCTTCCATGGTTGGATACACGTGTCCCCACTGGCAGATCATAGGGGCACCAAAGTTGCATTTGTCAGCAGGGTATACTGACACACTCTGAAGGACCGTGACACTGAAGCCATGGGATTGTGGTGTCTGTGGGCAGGTATCCCAAAAGAGGGAATTCAGTGTTTCTAAAGCCCAGCAGTGCACCCTGTTTGTATAAGTGCTTGTCTGGGGGGCGGCCCACAGAGGTGCCCAAAGGCTGCCTGTGGTGCGGTGGGCTTGGGAGGCTTGTGTGCTGGAAAAGTGTGCAATTGTAGTGTCCAGATTTCTGCAGCTGTGGGGTGGGAAGACTCAGTTTTTGCTGCTGCACCTGTGGTTGATAGGTGTGTGCTCCCAGTGGCAGCTCACAGGGTCACCAGCAGTGTGTTTTCCAGTGTGGTACACTGAAGCACTCTGAAGACCCCTGGCACTGAAGCCGCGTAATTGAGGCATCTGTGGGCAGTATCCAGGATAAGTGAATTTAGAATTTCTACTGCCAGGAGGAGTGTGTCCTTATTTGTCCAAGATTGCACCCAGTGGGGACTCACAGCAGCTCTCATGAGTGCCCTGTGGATAGATGGGCTCTGGGTGCCTGCTCATTGGAAATGTACAACTGTGGCAGTGCATTTGCTAGCGCAGAGCTCTGATGCACTCTGAGGGGCCCTGGTGCTGAAGTTGCACGGCTGGTTTGTCTGTGGGCAGCTAATGAGGAAGAGGAAATTCAGAATTTCTACTGTGGGGCAGCATACCCTTGTGTGTTCAAAATCACACCCTGCAGGAGTTCATAGAGGCATCCAAGAGCTGTCTATGGAGTGGTGTGCCCTGGATGCCTGTGAGCTCTGAACATGTGAATGTGGTGTCTGGAGTTCTACTGCTGGGGAGGGGGGAAGTTACACTTACTGCTGTGGGAGCTATGTACCTTTGGAGGTGGAGGTTTCAGGGTCCGCGTGTCTGCGGGTGAGTCAGCAGGGTTTTGCTGGAGTGGCTATTGGGTCATGGGCAGTGTCCAAGGCTGTCTTGGGTGGTGGTGCTGATGAGTTCCTAGAAACGGTTGCTCTCCCCTTCAAGATGGTGTGGATTCTGTGCCTGAGTCCTGCAGTCCCAGGAGTGCCTACAGCAGTTGTAGTCTCTCCCTGTCCAAGAGAGCTTGGTCTGCCAGCCCCTGCTACTCCTTCCAGATTTAATTGTCCCTCACTCACATACACACACACCACACACATCCACACACTCTCATCGCTTCACTCAATCTATTCCTAGGTATCTTAATTTTTTTTTGGTGCAATGGTACATAGGATTGCTTTTTTTTAGTTTCTCTTTCTGTTAGTTCATTATTGATGTATTTTTAAAAAGGCATAGATTTCTGTGTCTTAATTTTGTATCCTGCTACATTGCCTAACTCATTGATTAAGTATAGTAGTTTTTTGAGGGAGTCTTTAGGGTTTTTGATGTACAATATCATGTCTTTTGCGAATAATGACAATTTTACTTCTTTTCCAATTTGGATGCCTTTATTTCTTCTTCTTGTCTGATTGCTATTGCTAGTACTTCCAGTACTATGTGTAACAGGAGGGATGAAAAAGGGCATCCTTGTCTTGTTCCTGTTCTTAGGGAAACTCGTTTTAGTTTTTGCCCATTAAGTATGATGTTGGCTGTAGGTTTGTCATATAAGGCTTTTGTTATGTTGAGGTATGATCTCTCTATTCCCACTTTGCTGAGTGTTTTTATCAGAAAAGGGTGTTGGACTTTGTCAAATGTCTTTTCTGCATCAATTGATATGATTATATGAAAACGTACTCAAAGTCACTAATCATCTAAGAGATGCAAATCAAAATGACAATGAGGTACCATCTCACAACTGTCAAGATGGCTATCATCAACAAATCAACAAATGAGAAGTACTGGAGAGGATGCGGAGAAAAAGGAACTCTCCTTCACTACTGGTGGGAATGCAGACTGGTGCAGCCATTGTGCAGAACAGTATGGCAGTTCATCAAAATATTACAAATGGAACTTCCATCTGACCCAGTGATCCCACTATTAGGAATATATTCCAAGAAACCAGAAACACCAATCAGAAAGGATATATGCACCCCTATGTTCATAGCAGCACAATTTAGAATAACTAATATTTGGAAACAGCCTAAGTGTCCATCAGCAGGCAAGTGGATTAGAAAACTGTGGTACATCTACACAATGGAATTCTATGCTGCTGTAAAAATGAATGAATTCTTATCATTTGCAACAGCATGGACAGAACTAGAGAACACTATGCTAATTGAAATAAGCCAATCAGTGAAAGATAAGTATCACATGATCTCACTCATTTGTGGAAAATAATGAACAACATAAACTGATGAACAAAAATAGAAAGAGTCATAGAAGCATCGAACAGACTGTACAACCTATGAGGGGAGGCAGGGGGGGAGGTAATAGATCAACCAAAGGACTTGTATGCATGCATATGAGCAAAACCAATGAACACAGACAGTATGGGGGGTGAGGGCTTATGCTTGGGGAGGAGATAGCCAGAGAGAAGTCAATGGGGATAAAAGGAGACTCATGTAATGCTTTAAACAAAGAATTTTTAAAAAAGAAAGTGTAAATTATTACCTTGCCTGATATTACAAAGGCCTACAAATATGAGCTGCCCAAGCAGGGCTTCATTAATATAGAAAATTAGCTTCATTAATATGCAAAGGTAGTTTCATCAATATAGAAAAAAACAGTTTAGTGGGACTGTGAAGCCACATTAATGGAGTACAAATCCCAATCCTGTTTGTCATTCACTGATGCTTTTGAAAATTTTCTTAATTTTTCTTTCCCGACTTTCAACTTCTGTAAAATTGGGATGAAAATGGTGCCTGATCATAATGTTGCTATGAGGATTAAAGTTAATAATTGTTGAAAAGCTCTGAGAGCAGCATCTGGCCCATAATGCAAGCTACAACAAATTCATAAATAAAAATTCTTGCAAGGCTTGCAGTTGTTTCTAACAGGAATATCTCATAGATGTCAGAGGCACCAGAGTTAAAGGTTATGATAGTCAAATACAACATCAAAAATGAAAACAACTTTAGAACTCTTTAGTTGAATAGCTTGTGCAATATGTTTAGTATCCAGATCCTGTTTGCAAATAAAACGTTTTGTAACCCCAATTTATAAAATAAATTAAAAAATAGAGTTGCTTTGATTGAAGCAAGAATGGTTCTCTCTTACTGTCTTGGAAGCAGTAAAAACATGACTCCCCTTTAAAAAAGAAAATACACCAGGTCCTGGCCAACAGATAGAGCACCAGCCTGAGGACCAAAGGGTCCTGGGTTTGATTCTGGTCAAGGGCGTGTACCTTGGTTGCAGGCTCCTCCCCAGCCCAGGCCCTGGTTGGCCTCATGCAGGAGGTAACCAATTGCTGTGTTTCTCTCACATGGATGTTTCTGTCTTTCCCTCTGTCTTCCACTCTCCCTA
Source organism: Murina feae (assembly GCA_004026665.1). NCBI lineage: Eukaryota > Metazoa > Chordata > Mammalia > Chiroptera > Vespertilionidae > Murina > Murina feae. The sequence continues at coordinate 12,009 of PVJC01029035.1, read as the reverse complement.
AAAATCAATGGAAATATATCCTCAAGTGAAGATTAAAAAGAAAATCTAAAAGGCTGCCAAAATAAACAACATGAAGAGTAAACTCTAGGTAAACTATGGGCATTGGGTAATTATGATTGTCAATGTAGGTTCATCAATTGTAACAAATGCTGTTGGTAGAAGATATTGATAAGAAGAGAAGCTATGCATGTGTGGGAGCAGGAGTATTGGGGTAAAGAGGAGATCTCTGTACCTTTCCCTCAATTTTGCTCTTAACTTTAAACTGCTCTAAAATTTTCTGAATTTTAAAAACACACAAAAGAAATATTCTGTATTGACAAACTTATTTACTCTCTAGATGTCATTATCCAAATAAGTAGCTCCCAAGAAATGTGAATTTTCAACTTCCAAGATCCATTCTTTCCAGGCGGCAGTTGAACCTTATACAATGTGTAGAAGTGGCTATCTCCCGCAGATCTAGGGGCCTTCATGAATTTTTCAGTCATGTGATTAGAAATCATGCTCCAGAGGAAAATGCTTTTAATGATCTGGCTCTTTCCATTTTTAAGTATACAGTTCTGTGACATTTAGCACATTCACAATGTTGTACAATCATAATCACTATTTAATATCAAAATATTTTCCGCACCCCCCAAAGAAACCCTGTAGTCATTAAATTGTCATTTCCCATCCTCCACCCCTTGCCTCTTGTCCTGGCAACAACTAAACTCCTATCTTTTTCTATAGATTTGCCTATTCTGGACACTTCAAAAAATAGACTTAAACAATAAGTGGCCCTTGTGTCTGGCTTCTTTCACTTACTAGTAGCATAATGTTTTCAAAATTCATTAATATTGTTGCATATTCATTCCTTTTTAGGGAGACATAATATTCCATTGTATGGATATACCACATTTGTTTAACAACAAATGGACATTGGGGTTGTTTCCACTTTGGGATATAATGAAAAATGCTGCTATGAACATCTGAACACCAGTTATTGTAGGAAAGTACTTTTTTCGTTATCTCAGATATATACTTAGGAGTGCAAAGCCTGAATCATGTGGAAAGTCTATGTATAAATTTTAATGAGCAGACAAATCATTTTTTATAGCAGTTTCACCTTTTTATATTCATACCAACAATGCACAAAGGGTTCCAATTTTTCCAGATTCTTGCCAACTCCTATTTCCTGCTGTTGTTTTTCAGGACCAATCTAGTAATTGTGAAGTAATATCTCAAAGTGTTTTAATTTATATTTCCCCAATGACTAAAGATGTTAAGCATCTTTCTATGTGCATTTTGGCCATTTATTTATCTTATTTGGAGAAATATCTATTCAACACTTTTGCCTGTGCTTTAGTCAGCGGTTCTCAACCTGTGGGTTGTGATCCCTTTGGCAGTTGAATGACCCTTTCACAAGGGTCACCTAAGACCATCCTGCATATCAGATATTTACATGATGATTCATAACAGTAGCAACATAACAGTTATGAAGTAGCAACAAAAACAATTTTATGGTTGGGTCACAACATGAGGAACTGTATTTAAAGGGCCAGAAGGTTGAGAACCACTATTTTAGATAGAAATTTTGTTGTTGTTCTTGAATTGTAAGTATTCTTTATGTTCTGGATACAAGACCCTTATCACATATATAATTTAAAATATTTCTCACAGTATGTGGGTTGTCTTTTCACTTTGTAATAAGTCCTTGGATGTACAAAAGTTTTTAATTTTGATGAAGTCCAATTTGTATATTTTCTCTTTTGTTGCTTATGTTTTTGGTCATAGCTATGTATAGATTGCCAAATTCAAGAACACAAAGATTTACTTCTATCTTTTCTTGTAAATATTTTTTACTTTTAGCTGTTACATGTAGTTCTTAGAGTCATTTTGTGATATTTTTGTCAACAGTATAAGGTAAAAATCATAATTCATTCTTTTGCGAGTTACTAACTGTTGCAGGAACATTTGTTAGAAAGGCTGTTCTTTCTTCCATTGAATGGACTTGGCAACATTTTCAAAATTAATTGGAGATAGATGTATAAGTTTATATTTGAAAACAATTATATTCAATTGATCTGTATGACCATCTTTATGTCAGGACTGCACTATTTTGATTACTGTAGCATTGTTCTAAGTTTTGAAATCAGGAAGTGGGAAACCAAAAACTTTTTTTCTGTTTTCCAAGATTGTTTTAGATACACAAGGTCCTTTGTAATTTCATATACATTATGAGTATTAGTTTGCTAAAAATGCAGTTGGGATTCTGAAAGAGTTTGCATTGAATGTGTAGCTCATTTGGGGAGAATTCGTGTTTTAACTATTGCCTTTCAATCAGTAAACATAAGATATTTTTTTATTTATTTCGATCATCTATAATGAACAGTTTTAAATATAGAAGGTTTGCACTTACTTGATTAAAATTTTATTTCTAAGTGTGCTGTTATTTTTTGATCCTGTTTTAAATGGAATATTTTTAGTAATTTTATTTTTGGATTATTTATTCCTAGTATATAGAAATACAACTGATTTCAGAGTGCTGATCTTGTATTCTGCTACTTTGATGAATTTATTAACTCTAATATTTTGTTTTAGATACCTTAGGATTTTCAATATGTATGTTCATGTAATATGCAAATAGAGACAGTTTTATTTATTCCTTTCTGATTTGTATGTTTTATTTATTTCCCCTGACTAATTGCCCTAGCTTGAACTGGGAGTACAATGTTGACTAGAAGTGGCAAGAGCAGACATCCTTGTTTTGTTAATTATTTCAGAGCTAAAGCTTTCAGTCCTTTGCTAGTATGATACTGGATTTGGCTTTTTAAGTAGATAAAATTTATCATGCTGGAGAAATAGCCCTCTATCCCTATTTTGTTGAGAGTTTTTATTATGAAAAAATGTTTAACTTTGTTAAATGCTTTTTTCTCCATCGAATTAGAGTATCATTTTATGTGTTTTTTCTTTGTTTTATTAATATGGTGTATTACATTGATTGATTTTTGCATGTTGAAACACCTTTTTATTCCTGGGAAAATCTTACTGTGGTTTTAATATACTATTGGGCTTGGTTTGTTAGCATTTTGTTAAGGACTTTTGCATCTATATTCATAAGGAATGTTGATTTATAGTTTTGTTTTTCTGTGCAATCTTTGCCTAGCATAAGTATCAGGGAAATTCTGGGCTCATAGAATGAATTAAAATTATTATCTCTTATTTTGGTGGGGGGAGAAGGTATGCTACTAATTCTTCTTTAAATGTGTGGTAGAATTCACCATTAAAGTCATCTGATCCTGGGATTTCCTTTGTTAGAAGTTTGGATTAATAATTGCTAAAAACTACTTATGATAATGACACATCAAAGGAAGTACTTTATATTAGGTAACAGAAGTGAGGAGGAAACATTTCTTAATGATGCTTAAAAAAACCACAACTAGTTAAAAGTGAAAATCACATAAATTTAACATTCACATTTTATGGGTCAAATATTTTAAATATTTTAATAAATTAGATTATTATTTTGGCATAATATAGAGTTATAGAGACTTTTAGTGATGTACCATAAAACTTCTATTAACAAAAATGTTAATGTATTATTGTGGCTATTTAATCTTTCTTAGAAGAATCTTAACTCTAAAACCTTTTGTTGAAGACCATTTCCAATATACTGTCTACTTGCTGCATCTGTAATATCATATAGGCAATGTATTTTGATATTTTTTCCCAGGCATTACTCTGTTGGTCTTTTATTAATACAGATTAAATTGTAATATTTTCTAGATAAATCGGCAAACTCAGAAAGATGCATTGCCCGCCAGGACGCTGGATAAGAATGACTTTCGCCAGACTTCTAGTTTTCTCAGAGATGCACAAAGCATGTTTACACTTCCTCTACTCTCCTTCATTGTCAGTTTTTTAAAAAAAAGAAAATTAAGAACATGTATGTTTATAAGAATGAAAATTGCTTTCTGCCCATTGACCACAACCAATCTCTGCCTGTTCACTTAATTGCAAGGGCTGGGCATATATCTTTTCTCATTTCTGCACTTTGTTTGCTTGGAAACAAGCTATGGTGCAATTGAAAGCCTTTGCTTGCTTGCTTCTATTTGATTCAAAGGCAAGAAACCTACCATGATGTATACCCTTCAGATGTAGAAAATATTTAATGACATTTGGTGGCTGTATATAGAGCTAGGAGTCCCTTTAATCTGATTAGCAGTTCTGCACAATGGGTCTACCCAACCCATGGTGGATAGAACCTTTACTTTATTTGTTTCTATTAGCCTAGAATCTGTTATCAGAAAAATCAAATTTTGCCCTATCAGATTGCCCTGACAATCATGAGAAAATAGATGAGGAACTAGTCTAATGTGTCAATATTTATCTTTTGGTCCTAATTGTCCGCAGAAAGGACTTGTTGAGTGTGCAGAGTTGGCAACCCGATTAGTCTGTGTACACCTTTTATTTTTTGCTTACTAGTTTGTTTTATTTTTTACCTTTATTGATTAAGATATTACAAATGAGACCTTATCCCTCCAATGTCCTCTCATCCTCCCACTCCTGCCGTCACCCTTACCTCCTCTTGTCCACATCCATCACTTATGCTTATATGCATGCATACAAGTCCTTTGGTTGATCTTTCCCACTTACCCCCACCCTACCCTACCCTCCCTCTGAGTTTTGACCATCTCATCTATGCTCTTCTGTCTCTACATCAGCTTTTTTTTGTCAGTTTATGTTGCTCATTAAAATCCACCAATGAGTGAGAGCATGTGATATTTGGTAAGAGTTTCTTCCTTTTCACAGCAGCATAGTATTCCATTGTATAGATATGCCAAATTTTTTTAATCCATTCTTCTGCTGATGGCCACTTAGGCTGATTCCAAATCTTAGCTATGGTAAATTGTGCGGCTATGAACATAGGGATGCATATATCCTTTTTGAATGGTGTTTCTCGTTTCTTGGGATACATTCCTAGAAGTGGGATCACAGGGTCAAATGGGAGTTCCATTTTTAGTTTTTTTAGGAAACTCCATACTGTTCTACACAGTGGCTGCACCAGTCTGCATTCCCACCAGCAGTACACGAGGCTTCCTTTTTCTCCGCATCCTCTTCAGCATTTCTCATTTGTTGATTTGTTGGTGATAGCCATTCTGACAGGTGCGAGGTGATATCTCATTGTTGTTTTGATTTGCATCTCTCAGATGACTAGTGACTTAGAGCATGTTTTCATGTATCTCAGCCTTATTTATGTCCTCTTTCAAAAAGTGTCTACTTAGGTCTGTTGCCCATTTTTTGATTGGGTTGTTTATCTTCCTTTTGTTAAGTTGTATGAGTTCTCTGTAAATGTTGAAGATTACACCTTTATCAGAGATATCATTGGCAAATATATTCTCTCATGCAGTGGGTTTTCTTGTTGTTTTGTTAATGGTTTCTTTTGCTGTGCAGAAGCTTTTTATGTTGACATGGTCCCATTTGTCTAATTTCCCTTTAGTTTCCATTGCCCTAGGAGCTGTGTCAGTGAAGAAATTTTTTTGGCATATGTGTGAGATTTTGCTACCTGTGGATTCCTATAGTATTTTTATGGTTTCCTGTCTTACATACAAGTCTTTTATCCATTTTGAATGTATTTTTGTGTATGATGTAAGTTGGCGGTCTAATTTCATTTTTTTTGCATGTGTCTGACCAAATTTCTCAGCACCATTTATTGAAGAGATTGTCTTGGCTCCATTGTATGGTCTTTCTTCCTTTGTCAAATATTAATTGAACATAGTAGTTTGAGTCAATTTCTGGTCTCTCTATTCTATTCCATTGGTCTATATGTCTGTTCTTGTGCCAATACCAGGCAGTTTTGAGAACAGTAGCTTTGTAATACATCTTGATATCTGGTATTGAGATCCCTCCTACTTTGTTCTTTCTCAGGATCACCGCAACTATTTTTTTTCCAAATGAATTTTTGGAGAGTTAATTCTACGTCTGTGAAATATGCTGTTGGTATTTTAATAGGGAGTGCATTGAATCTATAGAATGCTTTGGGTAGTATGGACATTTTAATGATGTTGATTCTACCAATCCATGAATACAGTTTGTTCTTCCATCTGTTTATGTCTTCCTCTATCTTTTTTCAATGTTCTGTAGTTTTCCGAGTATAGGTCTTTTACATCCTTGGTTAAGTTTATTCCTATGTATCTTAATTTTTTTGGTGAAATGGTAAAAGGGATTTTTTTTTTTTAATTTCTAGTTCTGTAAGTTCACTATTGGCATATGAAAACACCATAGATTTCTTGGCATTAACTTTGTATCCTGCTACATTGCCAAATTCATTTATTAGGTCTAATAATTTTTTGATGGAGTCTTTAGGGTTTTCTAAGTACAATGTCATGTCATCTGTGAATAATGAAAATTTTACTTCTTCTTTTCCAATTTGGATGCCTTTTATTTCTTCTTCTTGTCTGATTGCTTTGGCTAGCACTTCCAGGAGTGGTGAAAGTGGGCATCCCTGTCTTGTCCTTATTCTTAAGGGAAATGGTTTTAGTTTTTTCCCAATGAGTATGATGTTGGCTGTAGGTTTTTCATATAAGGCTTTTATCATGTTGAGGTATGATCCCTTTATTCCCATTTTGCTGAGTGTTTTTATCAAGAAAGAGTGTTGGATTTTGTTGAATGTCTTTTCTGCATCAATTGATATGATTATGTGATTTTTGTCGCTCAATTTGTTTATGTGATATATCACATTTATTGATTTGTGGTTATTATACCAGCCTTGCATTCCTGGAATAAATCCCACTTCGTCATGGTGTATGATCTTTCTAATGTAATGCTGGATCAGGTTTGTTAGAATTTTGTTGAGGATTTTAGCATCTATGTTCATCAGGGATATTGGCCTGTAATTCTCTTTCTTTGTGGTATCTTTATCTAGTTTTGTGATTAGGGTAATGCTGGCTTCATAGAAGGAGCTTGGAAGTGTGCCTTTCTCTTGGATTTTTTTTTTTTTTGAATAGTCTGAGAAGGAGTGGCTTTAGTTCTTCTTTGAATTTTTGGTAAAACTCCCCTGTGAAGCCATCTGGTCCAGGGATTTTGTTTGCTGGAAGCTTTTGGATTACTGTTTCAAATTCATCAGTAGTTATTGGCCTATTCAGGTTTTTTTATTCTTCCTCATTGAGTTTTGGAAGATTGTATTATTCTAGGAATGTGACCATTTCATCAAGCTTGTTCAGTTTGTTGGAGTAGAGTTGCTCATAGTATTTTTTGACAATCCTTTGTGTATCAGTAGGGTCAGTTGTTATTTCACTTCTTTTATTTCTGATTTTGTTTATTTGGGTCCTCTCTCTTTGTTTCTTGGTGAGACTGGTGAGAGGTTCATCAATCTTGTTATTTCATTCAAAGAACTAGCTCTTGGTTTTGCTGATCTTATGTATTGTTGTTTTTCTTTTGCTCTGTCATTTATTTATTTTTTATTTTGTCATCAGTTTTTTTTAATTTTGTTTTATTGTTTAAAGTATTACAACGAGTGATAGATAGGTCTCCATTTTTTTCCCTTGACCTTCCCCTCTCCTCCCTTATCCCCCAGTTTCTTGTGTCCATTGATTATGCTCATATGCATGTATGCAAGTCTTTTAGTTCATCTCTTAACTTCCCCCGAAACCTCCCCAGCCTTCCAGCTTTAGGATGACAATCTGTTCAATGCTGTTCTGTCTCTGTATTGTTTATGTTTATCAATTTATAATGGTATTTATTATCCATAAATAAGTGAGGTCATGTGGTATTTTTATTTCATTGACTGGCTTATTTCACTTAGCATAATGCTCACAAGTTTCATCCATGTTGCTGCAAATAGTAAGAATTCCTTCTTTTTTACAGCAGAATAGTATTCCATTGTGTAGATGTATCACAGTTTTCTAATCCATTCATCTGCTGATGGGAAATTAGGCTGTTTCCAAATCTTAGCTATGGTAAATTGTGCTACTATGAACATAGGGATGCATATATCCTTTCTGATTGGTGTTTCTGGTTTCTTGGCATATATTCCCAGAAGTGGGATTACAGGGTCAAATGGGAGTTCCATTTTCAATTTTTTGAGGAAACTCCAAACTGTCTTCCATAGTGGCTGCACCAGTCTGCATTCCCACCAGCAGTGCAGAAGGGTTCCTTTTTTTCCACATCCTCTCCAGCACTTGTCATTTGTTGATTTGTTGATGATAGCCATTCTAGCAGGTGTGAGATGATAACACATTATTGTTTTGATTTGCATCTCTCATATAATTAGTGACTTTGAGCACGTTTTCATATGTCTTTCAGCCTTCTGTATGTCTTCTTTTGAAAAGTGTCTATATAGGTACATTGCCCATTTTTTGATTGGATTGTTTATCTTCCTTTTGTTAAGTTGTATGAGTTCCCAGTAAATGTTGAAGATTAAACCCTTATCTGTGATATCATTGGCGAATATGTTCTCCCATGCAGTGGGCTTTCTTACTGTTTTGTTGATGGTTTCTTTTTCTGTGCAAAAGCTTTTTATTTTGAAGTAGTCCCATTTGTTTATTTTCTCTTTAGCTTCCATTGGCCTACGAGCAGTATCGGTGAAGAAATTACTTTGGCACATGTTTGCAATTTCACTGCCTGTGTATTCTTCTAGTATTTTTATGGTTTCCCATCTTACGTTTAAGTCCTTTATCCATTTTGAGTTTATTTTTGTGTATGGTGTAAGTTGGTGGTCTAGTTTCATTTTTTTGCATGTATCTGTCCAATTTTCCCAACACCATTTATTGAAGAGACTATCTTGACTCCATTGTATGCTTTTGCATCCTTTATCAAATATTAATTAGGCATAGTGGTTTGGGTCAATTTCTGGATTCTCTATTCTATTCCATTGATCTATATGTCTGTTCTTGTGCCAGTACCAAGCTGTTTTAAGAACAGTGGCTTTGTAATATAGCTTGAAATCTGGTATGGGAGATCCCACCTACTTTGTTCTTCCTTCTCAGGATCACTATAGCTATTTGGGGTCTTTTTTTATTCCAGATGAATTTTTGGATAGTTCGTTCTATGTCTGTGAAATATGTAGTTGGTATTTTAATGGGAAGTGCGTTGAATATATAGATTGCTTTCGGTAGTATGGACCTTTTAATGATGTTGATTCTACCAATCCATGAACACAGTATGTTCTTCCACCTGTTTAGGCCTTCTTCTATCTCTTTTTTCAATGTCCTATAGTTTTCTGAGTAGAGGTCTTTTACCTCTTTAGTTAAGTTTATTCCTAAGTATCTTAATTTTTTTGGTGTGATGTTAAATGGAATGCCTGTTTTAGTTTCTCTTTTTATAAGTTCACTATTGGTGTATAGAAATGCCATAGATTTCTTAGCATTAATTTTGTGTCCTGCTACATTGCTGAATTCATTTATTAAGTCTAATAGTTTTTTAATGGAGTCTTTGGGGTGTTTTATGTATAGTATCATGTCATCTGCAAATAAGGACAGTTTTACTTCTTCTTTTCCAATTTGAATGCCTTTTATTTCTTATTCTTGTCTAATCATGATGGCTAATACCTCCAATAATATATCGAACCGGAGTGGGGAGAGTGGACATCCCTGTCTTGTTCCTGTTCTAAGGGGAAATGGTTTTATTTTTTGCCCATTGAGTATGATGTTGGCTGTGGGTTTGTCATATATGGCTTTTATTATGTTGACGTATGATCCTTCTATTCCCACCTTGCTGAGAGTTTTTATCAAAAATGGGTGTTGGATTTTGTCAAATGCTTTTTCAGCATCAATTGATATGACTATGTGGTTTTTATCTCTCAATTTGTTTATGTGATGTATCATGTTTATTGATTTGCGGATATTGTACCATTCTTGCATCCCTGGGATAAATCCTTCTTGGTCATGATGTATGCTCTTTCTGATTTACTACTGGATCCGATTTGCTAGGATTTTGTTGAGTATTTTGGCATCTATGTTCATGAGGGATATTGGCCTGTAATTCTCTTTCATTGTGTTGTCTCTATCTGGTTTGGGTATTAAGGTACAACTGAAGTATCTAGAAGTCAGCAGCTGTGGAGAGGGTATCCCAATTTTTGCTGTCTTGTGCCCTTGGTTGAAGTCATGCGTGCCCAGTGGGGAGTCACAGTGACACCCAGGAACCGTCTGTTGGCGTGGTGGGGCTCAGGAGTCCCTCGTTCTGGAAAGGTGTGACTGTGGTGTCCAGAGTTCTATAGTTTTGAGATGGGAAGACCCAGCTTTTGATGCTGCTTCCATGGTTGGATACACGTGCCCCCACTGATAGCTCACAGGGGCACCTGTGGTGTGTTTGCCAGCAGGGTGTACTGACACACTCTGAAGGGCCCTGGCACTGAAGCCACTGGCTTACAGTGTCTGTGGACAGGTATCCCAGAAGAGGGAATGCAGCATTTCTACAATAGCAGTGCACCCCAGTTTGTTAAAGTGCATGTTCAGGGTCCCAGGGTCACAGTAGGGTCCCAGGGCTGCCTGTGGAGCGGTGGTCTTGGGAGACCTGCACGCTGGAAAAGCATGCAACAGTAGTGTCCAGTTTTCTGCAGCTCTGGGGTATGGAAACTCAGTTTTTGCTGATGCACCTGTGGTGGATAGGTGCGTTCCCACTGGTGGCACGCAGGAGCACCTGCAGTGAGTTTGCTAGGGCAGGCACACTGAAGCACTCTGCAAGGCTCTGTTAAGCTTAATTGAGGTGTCTTTGGGCAGGTGTCTAGGATGGGTGAATTCAGAACTTTTACTGCCCGGGGAAGTGCGTCCCTATATATCCAAGATTGGACCCAGCGGAGGCTCACTGCAGCTTCCCAATGTGCCCTGTGGCTATGGGCTCAGGGGGAGTGAGCAACTGTGGGCATTTGCAGGCGCTGAGCTTTTCCACACACTGAGGGACTCTGGCACTGGAATGCCCTGGCACTTCAGTTGTGCAGCTGGGTGTTTGTGGGCAGTTATTCAGGCAGAGAATTCAGAATTTCTACTGAGAGGCAGTACACCTGTGTCTGTACAAAATCATACCCAGCTGTGGCTTACAGTGACTCCCAAGAGAAGTCTATGGAGCGGTGTGCCTCGGCGACCTATGTGCAGATATGAGCCAATGTGATGACCAGTGCGCTGGAGCCACACAAATGTGTGAATGTGAGGTTGGAGGTCTGAGGTGGGGAAAGGGAGGATACACTTAATGCAGCAGTGCGGTGCTCTAGTGCTCTGGTGCTCTTTTGGAGGTGGAGATCCTAGAGTCTGCGAGTCGGCAGGTGGGGCAGCAGGATTTTGGCTGGGGTGGCTGCCGGGTTGTGCAATCAGTATTCCAGGCCTGTCTAGGTGGTGGTGCTGATGAATTCCTAGAAGAGACCGCTCTCCCCTTCAAGATGGTGTGGGCTCTGTGCCCAAGTCTGGCAGTCTGGGGAGTGTTCGCAGCAGCAGTAGTGTCTCCCTCTCCCAGAGAGCCTCATCTGCTAGCCTCTGCCACTCCTGCCGAATTTAACTGTCCCTCCCTCCCTCACACACACACCACACACCTCCACACACTCTCCTTTCTTCCCCTCACTCATTCACTCACTCCCTATCCCTCACCTCCGTCCTGCCAGCTGCAATTTTCGGCATCTCTGTATTTTGATATTTTTTGATGATTGGAGGTCTTTTACTTTCTTTGTCCCTATAGTCTAAATGCCTGCACTCATTTGCTAGCATGTAGGCAGACATGGTAAAGATGCTAAACTGGATATACTAGGGATATTAGATCTCTCTTGATGTGTTTTTGTTTGTATACTTTTAAAATATATATATTAGGGTCCGGTGCACAAAAATTTGTGCACTCGGGGTGGAGGGAGTCCCTCAGCCTGGCCTGTGCCCTCTCGCAGTCTGGGACCCCTCAGTGGATGTCCTATGATGGCCCCAGTCTGCCAGGCGACTTTTGTGTGTGTGTGTGTGTGTGTGTGTGTGTGTGTGGGTGTGTGTGGCCACTGGAGACCTGCCCCCAGCCGCATCTGAGGCTCGGAGCAGTCCTCCTGTGTGTGTCTACGTGCTGGGG
>PVJC01029034.1:0-22121 GCA_004026665.1 Murina feae | reverse complement strand
AAAAAAGTCAAATGACTATTATCTAGAGTCATTTCCTTAATTCACAGATTACAGAGGAGAAATTCAAAGTTAAAAATCATTCAGACTAAAAAAAACACAAAGCAAAACAAAACATAAATAAGGAGCCTAGTTTTGACATCAGAGAAAAAGAGCTATGCTGGGAAGACACCTGATACTGCATTCAGAAAATGAACCCCCTCCAACCAAATTATTCATTTAAAACAAACAAACATTCATTCCTCAACTGCGGTGTATTCTGCACCACAGTCTTCAACCCACTGTCGCCTGTATACTCAACCACTCCTGTTTGTTTTCCAGAGGACTGTCTAGACTTTTTAGAAAAACTGCAATGGCTCTAGAAACAGACCTCTACTGGAAATAGCAATGCGGTGACTTAAGTCCTATCATGGGATAATATTTAAGATTTAGCATGTGGTATATGGCTTCCATGTTTTACAGACCATTCTTTTTCACTAAGAAATAATAAAAACAAACATGGAATTTTGTTGCAAATTCTATATAATTACTTATCTAACCTAATAAAAGAGTAATATGCTAACTGCATTACTTTGCTACATCCCAAGCCACGTCCACCAGCCAATCAGAGCAACTATGTGAAAATTAACCCAACCAAGATGGTGCCAGCAGCCATGGAGCTAGAGCAAACAGGAGGCTTGGTTGCCCTGGCGATGGAGAAAGTTAAGCTTCCTGACTGCCTTGGCTGGCTGTGGCCTCTGCTCAAGGCAACAAAGTTTCAATTATAGAAGATAAATAAATCCTAGATACCTGCTTCCAGCCAGCCTCACTGGGAGCTTGGGTCTCTGGGGGCTGTGGCCAGCCTGCAAACAGCCATCAGACCCTCACCCAAGCTGGCCAGCTACTCCAAAAGGACCCCTCCCCACCCTGAAGAGTGACCAGCCTGCAAACAGCTACCAGCCCCTCACCTAGGCTGGCCAGGCACCCCAGTGAAACCCTCACCCAGATCCGGGACCTCTTCAGGGCAAACCAGCCAGCCCCCACCCATGCACCAGGCCTCTATCCTATATAATAAAAGGGTAATATACAAATTGACCCTAACAGCAGAACCACTGGGAATGACTGGTCACTATGACACACACTGACCACCAGGGCGCAGATACTCAATGCAGGAGCTGCAGGAGCCTTGTGGTCAGTGCACTCCCACAGAGGGAGCTCTGCTCAGCCACAACGGCTGCCAGTACAGCATTGGTGGTGGGAATCTCTCCTGCCTCCTCAGCAGCACTAAGGATGTCCAACTGCTTAGGTCTGCTCCTTGCTGGAAAGTAGACATCCCCCGAGGGTTCCTGGCCTGCCAGAGGGGTGTCTGACTGGTAGCTTAGGCCCGATCCCCCTGGGGACTGGGCCTAAGCCAGCAGGTAGACATCCCCCAAGGGGTCCCAGACTGAAAGAGGGTACAGGATGGGCTAAGGTACGCCCCCCCCCACCCCAGTGCACAAATTTTTGTGCACCGGGCCTCTAGTAGATGATATTCTGCCAAATATGTTTGTAGATGTGACATAAATCTGAACTTGGAAGAATATTTTTAATTTAAGTATATGTCATTGCTATGGTTTGAATTTCGGGCAGTTTTAGGTTATTTCAATTTATTTTGTTAATCCTCACCCAAAGCAATTTTTTCACTGATTTTTAGGGAGAGTAGAAGAAAGAGGGAAAGACAGAGAGAAACATTAATGTGATAAGAACACATCGATTGGTTGCCTGCTGCACAAGCCCCAACCAGGGCCCAGGTTGGGGAGGACCCCGCAACCAAGGTACATACCCTTGACAGGAATCAAACCCAGGCCCCTTCTGTCCGAAGACTGATGCTCTATCCACTGAGCCAAACCAGCTAGGGTGGTCCAATTTACTTTGAGTCAGACAAAGCAGATGAACTCTTTCTGAAATAGGATTTGTTGACAACTCACCCCTTTTTCAAAACTTGATTTCTTCCTAAACTTCAGGTTTCAAGATTATACCATTGGACAATTAACTGTGTTTTTTTATTTAATGCCCTGCCCTAGTACAAACAATTCTGAGATAGCTCATGGAAATCAGATTTTTTTCTCCCTAAAGATAAAGAAATTAGAGCAAAGTGAAAAGAGGGGAAAGAAATGCCTGGGAAAGTAATTTACAAAAATGCATACCTCAAGTTCCTACACAGCAAGAAGGGAAATCACATAGTAAATTCTGGACTCTGTGGTAGCCAAAGCAAGAAGGGGAATATGGTCAACTATGGAATTCATATTGTTAAAAACTAGAGGTAATATGTTAAATACTTCACAAGTGGGACAGCTCAAGCCCAGGTTGACCTTATGTTCACCTTGAAAAGGTAGTAGGACATCACAATATATAGAATTTTGCCAATAAGAAAGCCATCCCCTTTGCTACCATTAGATTAAAATTATGTGAGTACATGTTTAGAGAAAGAGTTCTCTATAAATCATACTCTTTGTTTAAAAGGAAAGCATAGTTTTCTTTCTTTGTTTCTCATGATTTAAAACAGAAACTTGGTCAAGACTTCAACTTAAAATTTAAATTCTGACTTCCTTTGGTGATGTTTTAAAGTTAAAAGTAGAAAGTCTTCCAAATATGTCTATTGGTCTTATTTCCTCATAAATCTCATATGTAAACACCCGGAGAGTTTATTTTATGGTAAGACTTCTTTCATCTGAATCCCAGGGAGGGTATCTTTGGCATGAAAACACTAGAATGCTACAAAATAGAGAAAGATGAGTTCCATGAACAGACTTCTAATTAAGTATTGAATGAATGTGTTGTCCTCAATTCCCTGGGAAATAGCTTCCAGAACAGCTCCTCAAACAGAAACCAGCAACATAGAAAGGGCTACATGGAAGTGAAAATTCTGAAAAGTAAGACAAGGAGGCACGTTTATTCCTCACACAATCAATTTCACTCTTGGGAAGGTGCAGAAAAAATAAGAGTTGGGGAAAAAGTGAGGGTTGCACCCCAATCTCCCCTTGGCTTTTCATGGAGTCTTTTTTTTTAAGGGAAATTAATTCCAATCATATGGAGAGGTTGAGAAATGTGCTTTCCAGAAGTGCCTCTGACCCCAACTGAAAGAGGGGACTTCCCAGATTTTTCTAAATGAAGAATCCCAGAAACAAAATCATTTCCAGATTCCACAATCTGCTTACCATTAACTCTTCCTTCACAAGGAACTATAAAGTGTGAGGGACATTAAGGACTTTGACCAAGTAATGCAAAAATTTACTTAAGTGGTCTTTGTTTAACAGATCCATTAAATTCAATCAGATTTGGGGCTTTAATAGATATTCTTTTTAAGTTTTAACTGAAGTCCTGGGGGCCACTAATAGACTTTGAAGGAAGGAAAAATGGAGACCAGGAAAGGGGCTGAGACAGAGGAAAAAAGAAAATAGAGGAAGAATATGAGATAAGAAAATGAGAAAGAAGCAAATCATACATTTTCTGTGCTAGGATGGTAATACATGATAGATACTGAGAATATTCCAGAACAAATATTCTATAAAGATAAAAAATTGGATTGACCATTTCTGGAATAAGAGATAGACCCTTAAAGGGCTCCTTTCATAGGTTGAGGGAAATCCATGCATCCCTAGAAATTGTATGCAAAATGTGGTGCCTGCACCCATGTGTGTGGTGGTCTATGGTTATATTAGTTTCTCAAACAGTTCTTTTGCACAAAAGAACTTAAACCAGTGGATAAAAGGAATTTCTTTGTAATTTAGCTTGAATCACCACCTGAAGCTCTTGGTGGAAAGATTACTCTATTCCTGAGAAAGTTAATCCATGAATCTCAGATCTGGAAAAAATTGAAATGTTATGTGGCCTATTCTTCTTTCTTTAGAAAGGACTATAGTCTATAATAAGTGAAAACAGAGTCATTTTTCAAACTCTGCAGAGCAGATTTCCAATCCATTTTTTTGGTAGCCTATTCATTGTTTACATTTCTCACTACAAAGAAGTCCTTTCTTGTCTAGCCTAACTCTCTCATGTTACAAAATAATTTGGTCTCACGTTTAACAATCCAGTATTTTTGGATGCTATTACTAAATTCATCTTCAATTTCTTTCCCCCAATATTTTTGGTCTTTCCACCTGAGTCATTCTCAAATTCATTAATCAACTTTATGGCTTTTCTTTGAACTTTTACCAATTCTTCATCCTCGTCTATAAATTCAGATGTGAATATACTAAAAAAAAAAGATTGATAAAATCCTTAGTTACTTGGTGATCTTCTCTATGGTATCTATAGCTGGCACATAATAACAAATTGTCAGAAAATAATAACTATAAGATTGAGTTCTGAGGGTGAAATTGTAAAATCAATACAAAATGGCCCAGACTCAGACAGATTCAATTGGGGTAAAAATCCAAAATGAACAGGATGGTCAGCTGATTAAAGATTGTCAACTGTGGAAACTTGAAAAGGCAGAATCACAGTCAGATCTTTGTAGTACCCATCCAAACAGTATCCAGGGAAGAGGTGTTGGCCAAATTATTTTGATAACCTCATCATGCCACACTCTTCCTGTTGAGGCGATAGCTGCAGTAGCTCTGAGTCCTTTGTTATTACACATTTGAACCACTTACCACAGAACCCGCTGTTAATATAGCTGCCCATGTCATTTGTCCACAAAGAGGCGACCAGCATGGTCAGATGATCAGAAGAACCTGCTCAGCTCTTCCTGTACTCCGGAAGCCCTAATTCTGTATTCAATCTCTTTGTTCCCATCACATTTGCCATACTCAGACAGTTACGTACCTACAATTTTCCAGTTTACTGAACAAGTTGTATGCTTCAAATTAATTTTTATTAACCTTGATTTATTCCACAATAAAATATAAAAAGTTTAAGTCCTAAAGGGAAAGTAAGTATGAAATTTATTGGTTACCATGCCAGTGGTTACTTGAATAAAGGAAAGAGGGAAAGATGGAGAGACACATCAATGTGAGAGAAACACATCGATTGGCATGTCCTTGACCAAAATCCAAACCCAGGACCCTTTGGTCCACAAGCCTACACTCTACCCACTGAGCCAAACCGGCTAGGGTAGAAAACATTTTTTCTTTATTGCACTTTAGCACTTTCTTCCTAACACTGGAAAATATAGATAAATTAACGAGTATATAATTAGCTTCTAACAAGTGTCCGACTCAAAAATCTTCACTGATTGGCCACCCTAGCACATTGTACTTGACTCATTGTCTGTAAGAATTAAATGGAATATAACTGCTAACTGCTAACATATATCACATCCATCTGAACAAAGTCACTCAGAATGAAATCCTATAAATCAGATAGGAAACTTAAAAGGATTCACCGAAATGTCTTAAGTGGGCAAATCATGAAGAAGTTCATGATATTGCAAGTACTACAATCCTTCTCTATTCAGGCATCAGTTAACAAGCAGGGGATGGACATAACTGATAGCATTTCTTTTACTTAGGGTCTTATGGGCTTTATTTGCAATACTAATTTGGAGATATTTTCCCTGCATTCACAGCAATCCATGCACATCCACCAGCAGCATCCCTGCCACATCTGGCATACAGAGAACATTTTCTCTCTATACGACAAAATTACTTTCAGTAATAACTATGATATGAAACAAGAAAAAACAATGGCCTGAAAAGAAATGCAGATTACAAACCTTTTTCTTTATTGAACTTACTAGATATAATCATATCAAAAATGAATGAATGAATACTACAGTACTAAGAAGGAAGAAAGTGGTGGATTTCTTTCTCAATGTTCTTACTCAAGATATTTTTTGGGGGAACAGAAGGGAGGACATACCTATATTGCTTTATTTCAGTCATGAATGGTCAACATTACTATTACTAATAGTTCTTGCTTTTGAGCTTTCATTTCTTCAAATTTGAATAAACCCAAATGAAAATTCTAAGTGGGTACATAAAATGACAGAACTTAAGTAACTCAAGTTCTATTTCATTGTAGATATAACTATTATTTAAAACCCACAGTTTAAACACAGGAATATGTGAATATGCAAGCCATGGCAGAAGGGAGCGCCAATGATCCTGTATCATTACAAACTTATTCATTCTTGAAACAAATCATTGTGGCTGAGTCACATGTGTCAGGAGGCAACTTGACCTCTAGCTGTTCTCAAAGGTAATTTGGAATGCAATGTTCACTGAAGAATAAGTTTTCCTTTAAAGCAGCTAATTATACATACAGTTAAAATACAACAGTAACTGTGCTTTTTTTTTAGATCTTAAACCAACAATATATATTTTTTCAAGGTGGAGTATTTTTCCACTGAAAGTGTTTAGAGTTGTAGGCTCATAGTAATGATAAGTAGTAGACCAACTTTTATAGTTTTATTATTGCTTCTACCGTCCCTATACACAATGAACCCCTTTTTACCTGCTGACCCAGGATCAATAGCAACTTCGATATGCTACTTCTTCCAATTTTATGAAGTTGGACTGCAATCTTAATGGATTCATGTTCTCCTTAAGTAATCTTAATATTCTCTCCAATTTTAGCCACAGATCGAATATTATCATTTACATTTTTTCTTTCACAAAAGTCTATTGCATAATCTTTCCTTACTCAAGATCTACTACATATGCCCCATTTTTGGCAAAGTTCTCAGAACACAGCCTGAATCCTTGACCTGCGTTGGCCAGCTCAATAGATATCTATCGAGTCCTTTCTCGCCCCTATTCTTTTCTCTCTCTCTCTCAAAGTAGTGTCAGTGCCTGGCTACCCAAAAGTATTTTACTTCTTCTTGCCTGAAAACACTGAACCTAACAAATAAAGCATGCATTTATCCTCTTGTTCTCAATGCTATATACTTTCCTTTCAACGGAAATAGATGGGGGTCAACTTTGCTCTTTTTTGTCTTGTCTACCCTAAGGACTTGCTATATTTCTCTCATATATTAGCGTTATTTCATCTTCTTAATCTGTTTATACACCTCTACGGACTTATAAGAAATCTTCAGGGATGGTCATTAATCATAACTCGATTTCCTACTTTTCATCTGTGGTATTCTTGGGCTGTATTCTTGCCTTTATGAAAATGCACTCTTTTGAGTTTAAATTTTTCTGAGAAAAAGAATTCAAAACCCCCTTGGGCCATTAGTTAGATGTCCTTCCAAGTAGAAGTATCAGAAAAAATAAAAGAATTATCTGGCTGTGTGATGTTAACCCCATTTAAGCCCAGGAAAGCTTCAATTCATTGATTTATTTTATGTTGTATGTACAACTTATTTATATTATGATTTTGTATAAACATTTATGTAAGCATATTACATTTATTATATAAACTTATTATTAGAGTCAAATGTGACAGAAACTATGCTAGGTTCTGGGTATATAGTGATGAACATGGCAGAAAATCATTTCTGGTCTCAGAGGGCTCACAATATACAAGTGACTAGCACCTATGTCTAGAATTCTACAATTCAGGGAGTGAGCTCAGGGAACACATTGCACAACTTTTCATAAAACACTGTAGTTCAACCAAAGATTTAATGCTCTCCAACACAGAGGTACATTTAGAATTAAAGGGTCATCAAGACCATTTAATTCAACTTCAAGTTGCAAGAGGAAAATGTGAGTATTCTCTTTCTTGCCCACTTTTTGTTCCTCAGAGTTGATTTTGTTTCAGATTTATCCTTGCACAAACTCCACCATAGAGTCTATTAAAAGTTTCTACAGATTATTATTTTAAAGTTAAAAAGTGTTTTAAAATGAAGGATTCTAACATTTGAAATAGAATTTTAAAATGCAGCTCTATCTGTCCTACTAATCAATGGCTCCCGATTGCTGTCTTGGTAATGAGCTCTGCAGAGATGTCGATATGCTACCTATCTGGGTCACTGA
The DNA here is from genome assembly GCA_004026665.1 of Murina feae. Taxonomy (NCBI): domain Eukaryota; kingdom Metazoa; phylum Chordata; class Mammalia; order Chiroptera; family Vespertilionidae; genus Murina; species Murina feae. Next base: position 14,244 of record PVJC01029034.1, on the reverse strand, counting down.
AGAGGGTGTGGAAGCTTTGGAATAGCTCCCCCAGCAAATAAAAGCCATGCCAAGAAAATGATAATGAGTAATGTTATTGCCCAGAAGACATAGAAAGCAGCCTTTGGAAAGCATAACCAGGTGGCAAGGCCTCCTCATTCTATCAGAAAAAAAAAATTGTCACAATCTTTTCCTAACTGTTCTTAATCTCATACTCAAAAGGCACTGAGAACTAACATGAGAAGAATAGTCATGCCGATGCTTAACAGCTAGACACACATTACCAAAATTGTGTTCTGATATTGGGTCTGAAACAGCTAGTTCTACTAGTTAAAATCTATAATGAAAATAAGATACAGAGTTCATTTGCCATTGGGCTGGTTACTTTCTCTTGAGAAAGATTGTTCCAGGGTCAGATGTAACAGGATTCAGACAAGGACAGGGGTCTAGTCAGCACATAAGTATTAGTAGACAAACAGTGAGGCAGTGGGTACACAAATTTATGTGAAGGGCTTTATGATGAAACCCTCTCATTAAATCTCCTCTGCCCTCTTGTCCAAGTCCCTCCTCAATATGACTAAATTTCATTTCTCTAATGAAATACTGTAAAAACCTCCTACCTTTCAGTTCAACCACTTCATACTTTCATGTGGATCAGATCAAATAATACATTTTTGAGGTTTACATATTGACTAAGAAACTCCTGATGGTAGTTATGCCAGGGATGCTGAGACAGAGAGAGAGGTAGAACACAGAGATGGAAATAATTAATTGCACATTATGCCTAAAGGGAAGTTCATTAAACACATATACTATTTTAAAGGCAACATAATATTCTAGAAAGAACACAGGCTCTGCCATCACTCACACAAGAACTTAAATGTTGTTGTTTTTTCATTCTCTGAACCTTAGGGATAATGTATGTAAAATCACCCAGCACAGAGCAGACTTTCAACAGAAGGCAGCACTCATTTTTTTATTATGTACACATAAACATAGAGCGCACAGCTGGTCATTATGACATAATAGTTGACTTTGCGAATATAAAAAAATGCAGATACATCCATGGGCCACAAAGTCTCTCCTCCGCCCGGCACTGGGAACAGGACTTACACATGTTTGCACAGCTGGCTCCCAGAGCTGCTTGCCTGTCAGTGGAGTGGGGAACCAGCTGAGAGCAGCACTGACCGCAACAGCACAGTATACAACACCAAGCAGTCATAGAGGAAATTCTGCCATTATGCTACTGGAATGTTATATCCCTGATCAAAGTGATGATCTGAAACATTTGGACCAGGTTGTCTGTTATTATATAAAAAAAAATCTTGGAGTTAGCACCATGTAACAGAAAGAACATGAGAACAGGAGTTAGAAACCCTTGTCTGGTCTCAACTCAGCCACTAGCTTTCTGTGCCACCACCTTGGAAAGTGCTTTGCCCTCTTTACCTCATGAAAAACCCTTAAAACCGAATATCCAGGGAAGGCTTCCCAGAGGAGCTGAGATTTGAGCTGAGACTTGAGTGACAAAAAGGAGTCAGGCATGGAATGGTCTGGCAAAGGAGCCTGCCAGGTAGAGGAAATAGCAATCACAAAGGCCCTGGGGCAAGAGCATGCTCAAAGTGTTTGGGAAACAGAGAGAAGACCGATAGAGCTAGGGTGTCATGAACAATAGAAAGCATCAGGTCAAAAAGCACTCAGGGGCTTAGTCATGTTGGCAAACTACTGGAAGGCTTGAAGCGCACATGGAGGACATGATCTGAATAATATTTTAAAAAAATTATTCTGATTACTGTTCAAGGAATAGTGTAGGAAGCAAGGGTGGGAAGCAAAGAGATTAAAGGCTATTGTGGCAGTTTAGGCAAGATATAAAATAGCAAGTTAGTCTCTGATGGCAACAATGAAGAGCTATTGACAGGAACAAATTCTGGTTACACTAGAGGTCCCAGTGCACGAAACTTGTGCACTGGGGGAGGGGGGTGTCCCTCAGCCCAGCCTGCACCCTCTCCAACCTGGGACGGCTGGCTCTCAACTGTTTGCCTGCCTATCTGCCTGATTACCCCTAACCACCTCTGCCTGCCAGCCTGATCACCCCCTAACCACTCACCTGCCGGCCTGATTGACACCTAATTACTCCCCTGCTGGCCTGGTCCCCTCCAACTGTCCTCCCCTGCAGGCCTGGTTGCACTCAACTGCCTTCCCCTGCCAGCCATTTTGTGACAATGCGAGGGTGGCCATCTTGTGATGACGTGGGGAGTCAGCCATATTGTGATGATATGGGGGTCAATTTGCATATTACCTCTTTATTATATAGGATATTAGAGTAAAATATATAAGAACTTGATGCACATTGCCCTGACTGGTTTGGCTCAGTGGATAGAGCGTCGGTCTGTGGACTCAAGGGTTCCGGGTTCGATTCCAGTCAAGGGCATGTACCTTGGTTGCGACCACATCCCCAGTGGGGAGTGTGCAGGGGCAGCTGATTGATGTTTCTCTCTCATCGATGTTTCTGACTCTCGGCCCCTCTCTCTTTCTCTCTGTGAAAAATCAATAAAATATATTAAAAAAAAAAAAAAGAACTCGATGCACAGGATGCTGAATCGCTGCTCAAACACAACTTTGGAGCTGGCAAAAAGTTATGTTTAACCAGGGTTGAAATTTTTCCAGGTGAATACACTATGTGATAGATGGGCAAAAATAAAGGCCAGTATAAAACAGTGATTTTTAAAAAGTAGCCTAGAATCTTGGAAATGAGGATACAAGTAGATGGGGAGTGGAGAGCCAGAAAGCCATGGACTCAATGAATCAAATATTTCTAGTATTGGTCATTGAAGTGAAGGTGCTAGAGTAATTATCAGCTTTATAACTCATAGTAAATTATTCAGTAATTTTTCAAAGCCTCAATTTCCTCATATGGAAAATAGAAGTAATTTCCAAATGGTCTGTATTCAATTAGTTCATGTATATAAAGCATTCAGTGTAGCACCTGGCACCTAGTAAGTGCTCAGTAAACAGCTACTAGAATCACTATAAACCCATATCCCCTTTTATTCTCTCTGGCCTCCATTTCTTTGATTTGTATTAATTGCAAAACCTATGAAAATTAGAATGTGATTGTGCTTTTGAGTTAATTCTACCCCGTCTGGAGCTTGGACAAAGGTAAAGCATTTTAAATATATAAAACTATCATGACAGTTTAGTGTTCAGAACATCCCTGTCCCCAGTAAGTTACATTTAGCAAAGTTTTGGTCAGCTAAAAGAGGAGCCTGGGAATCAGGTAGACATCTTTTACTTTTGGGAAATGAGGCAACCCCTAGACTCAGTTCCCAAAGGTGCCATATGCCAGCAGTCTACGTGTTGGCTTCCCAGGCTTCATGTTGCTCTCCGCTGATTCATTCTCCAGAGCAAGGCCCATGTCTGACTTGGAGAAATTTGTTCTCCCAGGACAGGCCTCTGGGAGCAGGTTGGTCATTTTCAGAGGCTGCATTAACCTTTCAGCACCAGTTAGTGAATTATGTTTTAATATACTAAATGGTACCCTAGTGGTCCATTCAGACAGGATGCAGACTTTAAGGAGAAATTGGGCTAAAAATGTTGTTGCTTATTAGAAAAAAAAGAGCCTTAATATTTGCATTTGTCTTTTTTTTTTAAATATATATTTTATTGATTTTTCACAGAGAGGAAGAGAGAGGGATAGAGAGTTAGAAACATTGATGTTTCCCTTGACCAGAATTGAACCTGGGACCCTTGAGTCCGCAGGCTGACGCTCTATCCACTGAGCCAAATTAAGGCATTTGCATTTGTCTTTACAACATTTCTCTAAGGACCTCCTGGTGCAGGAGAGCTCCATTATGATTCTGGTATGGAGAAACAGGAATAAAACCTGCATGGTCCTACTAAGAGCTATGTGAGTGGTGCCATGTACCATGTGGTCTAACAATCCTATATAATTAAAGCCTAACATGCAAATTGTCCCTTCCGGGAGTGTTCAACCAGGAGTTCTATCAGGAGTTCAACTGCTCGCTGTAATATGTGCTGACCACCAGGGGGCAATGCAGAACATGGCGGGCATCAGCAACATGGCACTGGCAGCAGGCAGCAGTGGAGGTACTGCCAGCCCTGACAGGCCCAGACCAGAGCAGGACCACGAGGAGAGTAGGACCACAGTGGGAGGTGGAACAGGTGAGCAAGAGGCGCCAGGCCAAGGCGAGCGTGAGTGGAGACCCAACTGTCCCAATGATCACCCTACAGACAGGGATCAGCAGTGGTGGCAGGGATGAGAAAAGGGGAGGGGGGTGGGGAGAGGGGGAACGGGACTGCCTTCAGGCTCCCAGGCTCTGAAGGAGCTGGATGGGCCTCCCCCCCACATACCCCCAGGCCTTCACCGATAGCCTCACAGAAGGCAACTGGTGGCTGGCAGGCCCTGATTGCCCATTGGGGCTGGGCCCCAGGCTGGCTTGGGGAACTGGGAGAGGGTGGTGGCAACCAACCTCCCACTGCACCTGGGCCCAGCTGGAAAGCCAGGGCTGCGACCCCTCACTGGCTACCTGGGGGCAGGGGTGATGGGGACAGAGGTGTGGTGAGAATGTGGGGTGTTCACCGAGCTCACTCTCACTCCCCCTGCTACCCTCCCCTGGGGCACTAGGGCTTGCATACCAGGGAAGCCCCTGTGCTCAGGTGCCAGACACCAGTGAGGAGCCCGCCCCCCACCTGTGTGGCCTCTTTTGGGTGAGCTGGACGGCACTGCTGGGACCACAGGGGCAGGTCAGGCTCCCATGGGTTCGCACAAGAGCTGGTCTGCTAGGCCAGTTGGGAGAGAGCACGCTGTCTGCCCAGCTTCCATACAGCACCGCTGGGAGGCCCAGAGGCCCACACAGCACCCGGGCCCATGGCTCTGGCTGCACTCAATGCATCTCCCCATGGGGACTTGGGTGCTGTGACTCAGGAGGAGGGGGGCACAAGGGGTCCCAGGGGCCCAGGTGCTGCCCAGGATTCAGAGGTCAGCTGGGACCTGCCCTTCCATGCCAGACACTCACACTTTGATCACTCGCCAGGCCTAGGCACCATACCCGTGTGTGAATTTTGTGTCCCAGACCTCTAGTCACTTATAACAGTGCTTTCCTAAACTTTCAAGAATTCACGCCCCCCCCCTTTTTTTTAATCCTCATCTGAGGATATTTTTCCCATTGATTTTTAGAGAGAGTGGAAGAGAGGGGGAAAGACAGAAAGAAATATTGATGTGAGGGAAACACATCAATTGGTTGCCTCCTACACATGCCCTGACCAGGGCCCAGGCCAAGGAGGATCCTACAACCAGGTATGTGCCCTTGACTGAAATCGAACCCGGGACCCTTTGGTTCACAGGCCAATGCTCTATCCACTGAGAAAAACTGGCTAGGGCAAGAATTGTCCCTCTTTTACAAATATAAATGCGAAAGACATGTTCAGCAATCAAAAGATGTAATTATTCCAATTAATCAATGACATATTTTCAATAATTAACTCTCATTTGAGTATTTTATATTGGTTTAATTATTTCTTTCTTACAACAACCTTATGGTTCTACTATTATCATTCCTACCTACACTATGGATAAGTAAATAGATACACACAGAAGTTAAGTAACTTGCATTTTATATGCTAGTACATAGTAAAATCAGGACTCAAACCAGACAGTTGAGCTCCACAGCCTGGAATCTTAATCATAAATTACAACCATGTTTTTTGGTCATGATTCACAATTATGACTCAATGGATTGTGATACTCAGTTTTCCAAACACTGCACTGATTATGCTGCCTCCTAAACAGAGGAGTCAGGACTTCATGAGGAAGCCGCACTGGAATTGAATGGAAGATGAAAATGGCTTCTTTCTCATTCCCTGCCCATCCTCCAACCCCACCTGTGCCCAGTGAAACAGTCAGCTTGCAGGAACATCAAGGAGAAGAGAAAACACTGATTGCCTCAAATGTCCTAATTCCTCCTCACTTGTTTTCTTTCTTTTGTTATACTATCCAAATTATGCCTGAACCATTTTAACAGAGGATAAAAAATATCACTCAAAAATCCAATTCCACTGAGCCCTAGGATAATGGCATTTTTTACTAATGAAACATGCAAACTACTGTTGAGTCCATTAATAGTCTTGGTTTTTAATCTCTCAGATGTTGGAACATTAAGGTTTCCATGGTAGCAGCTTCCAGCTGTTGGGGGATTCCAGACTTTCAGTTGTGTGACAATTAGGGTGAGTCATTGCGGAGACTTTCCAGCGTTTCTGGGTCTTCATTATGCAGCCTTCAGTATTTTTTTCAAGCACTGATTATCATGATGCATTAGTTTAAGGAGATTGACATGTTGGTACCTACCCTTGGAGAAGAGAGCAATTTCTCGTAACCTATCACCCAGATCTCCCTGACATATCTGGAGTGGTGATCTAGGTACGATTGTTATCTTCAGTGTTTGGCTTATAAATGAATGGACGTCTTCATGAATTCAATTATAGGCATTTTGCATTCCAGGACTCTAATTATTTTTTATGAGGACAAAATCCAAGATAAGACTAGGAAGGCCCTCTTCATCTCTAGTGTCTGTACATCAGAAAGCCATAAAGAGCAATGAAACCTAGTTAGTTTGATAAACATTAACAAGATTTTGGATTAAGTATAGCTAGCAAAAGATAGACAGACAACAATAGAGTAACAATAAAAACACCACAAATGTAAACATTGAGTTATAATCAGCTACGATCTAATGCCACTGATCATATGATGCACAGTGAAAGATCATCAAGTTCCAACTTCAGTAATTTGAAGGGCATAGCTGAAGTTACATTTTATAAGAAAAATTTGGGGGAGGGAGAAAGGATAGAAAGAAAGAGAGAGAGGAAGGGAACTGGGCAGGTAGGATTATCCCCATTTTTCAACTATGAGAAAATAGAACAGGAACTCAAACATTGATTACATAAATTATAGCATTTATACACAACATCCTATGATATAGGTTATCAGTGGCCCCAGGTTACTGATGAGGTGACAGAAAACTTATGATACAGTCTATGCTCTGTATTAATCAAGCCTATTTATATTTCCTCTTGGACATACATACCCAGAGCTAGATCAATTTCTTACCCTGCCTTGCAATTAATTAAAAACATGTGATCAAGGCCTGGGCAGTGAAATACAAGCAGATACAATAGGGTATCTTCTTCCATATGTTTGCTGAATGTTGATGCTCAAGATCACCTTATGTTGAAGATGGAGATGCATATTAAACCTGGTTCTCTAAATGGCTACATGGAACAGATTGCCCTGTAGAACCTTATTGGAATGCTACAGAAGCAATTAATATCTCTTAGTGTGTTAAATCACTAGATTTTAAGACTAGAGGCCCGATGCATGAAATTCTGCAAGGGTCTCAGTCCTCATAGCCCTGGCTTCATCCAGAAGTCTAGTCTAATTAGCATATTATGCTTTTATTATTATAGACTAGAGGCCCGGGGGAATGAAAATTCGTGCACTGAGGAGGGGGGTCCCTCAGCGCATCCTGCACTCTCTCCAATCTGGGAGCCCTCTCTAATCCAGGAGTTACTGTCTGTCTTTGCAATTATATGAGTGATTTGTCTGAGACACCAACTCAGTTTGGCTTGTTGCTCACAGAATAATAGAGGCTTTTTTTTTTCTTTGCTCCATTGGTGGAGATTTCCTGGAAGTTTTTAGATATCTTCCCTTTAATTTTTCCTAGACACTCTGATTTTACTTATGTCTCTCACCTTTGCTTTCTCTCCATCCCCCAACTGCAACAGTGCTCCAGGCTCACTTTGCTCTATTGTCTAGAAGATCCGTCTGCCACCAGAAGTACGATTCCCAGCATTCCTGGTGCTCCCCACACTCTGGGTTTTCCCTGGCCCAGAAAGCCATGTCCCCCCAAGCCTCTGGCTCTCCTGCTCTGCTCTCTGTCCAGTGACCTAGGGAGCCATGTCCCTCCAAGCTGCCTGCTCTCCCACTCTGCTCTGTGTATGCAAATTACCCACCAACTTTGTCAGGTTAATTTGTATACTCATTCCTCATTGGTTGGTGGGTGTGACTTGGGTGTGGCTTCAGCATAGCAGATGGATGCTAATTTGCATGTTTCTCTTTTATTATATAGGATTATTATAGATTCATAATGAGAACCAATAGCAGTGTAAATTATCCTAATATAGAACTCATTACTTTGATGCAGCATGTTGCTGTAACACAAACCTGTGTAGCACTAGCAAGGAAACTAATATAAGATGCAAGGAGGATGGCAATCAGTGTTATACTGTGTGGAAATTTTAAACATTTGTGAGAACTGCAGTGACATGGGAGACAAACCATGTGCCTACTGAAGTGGCTATTCTGGAGGAACTGGTTGGCAAGAACGAATAGTGTGCATCGTTGATCTTAGCAGAGTTAATATGTCAGTAAGTGAAAAAGATGTACATAGGAGAGAATGGCCTGTGGGAATTGTCTGACTGCTTCTACTAGGATATCTTAATTTAAGATTTGAGGACTTAATATCGAAACAGCCTTTGAGACACAGAAGCCATTAAAACCCAGTCCCACAGAAAAAAATCACATTAAGCCTATGATATTCCCTGTCAAGATTAATAGCCTCAAAATATCCTCCACTTAGCTGGTAGAGATAGGATTGGGGAAGATTAAAAGGGAGGCTAAAAAATAACTTTGAGAATCAAAACTAGTAAATAATTTGTTGTGAGGTTACTGGTATATGGAATGATTAAAAGAAAATAGCTCAGAAGCCTACTAAGATTTTAAGGAATTTTTATTAACAAAACACCATGAGCACAGACTTAGAAACTTTTTGACTTTTGTGACAAAAAATCCTTAAGCCTTCAATCTTCCACACACATATAACCCTAGAGCTTCCAACGAGAGCATACCATATGTTCCTTTCAGATATGGCTAAAGAAGAGAAAGAGAAAAAAAGGAAGCATTTCCTAGAGGATGGATCCAGGGGCTGTGGACTTTCTAAGATCCTATCAGCTAGCAGAATTAAGTTCCATCACGGGCTAACGAGGAACCTGAGAAACTTAGCAATGCAAGGCCAAGAGATTCCTGCATTGCTCTGCACCAGCGACTACTGTGTCTCCCATTCTTCCCTGTTTAGAATGGGACTATATACTGTGGCTATCCTCCCCCTCATCTATCATCGTATGGTGTCTTTGAATCAAAAGTAATCATGCCATGAAGTGCCACAGACAAATGGCCAACCAACCTAAAGTCCTAGGCTTTGAGTAGATGCGGTGGCTGGATGGGACTTTGAATTGTGTAGCTTGGGAAGGATTTAATAAGTGTGTGCTAGGTAGATGAGGAAAAATAAAGCCAACGCTTGGAAACCAGATGGGGGTACTAAAGCAAAGACAATATTATGTGGTTACCATACCCACTCACTTTTCTTCCTGGCCACACAGGTCAGCATCCTTTAGAGTTAACAGGGCCATTCAACTGAGTTCTGACCAAAGAAATATAAGCAAAATTGATGTGTACATCCAGGCTTTGCCTTAAAATCTATGCCACAGTCTTCTACTTTTTCTGTCCTCCTCCATTGTCATCTGAATGTTAATAACGAGGGAAAAGGTAAGAGCTACACGTTGAGGAGGACAGATTCTTTATCAACCTGGATCCTTGAGTGTTTATATGGAGAAATCCTTCCTCTCTAGCACACACTGGACTGCACAAGTATGTTTTTAGCAGTTTTATTTATAACCCTTATACTCTTAAAGCAGCCAAAATGCTCTTCGCTAAGTGAATGCATAAACGAGCTAATACAATGGCATACTATTCAGCAACAAAAGAAATGAGCTATCAAACAATGCAAAGATATGAATGAATCTTAAATGTACATTGCCACCATAAAGAAGTCAGAGAAGAGGCCAGTCTATGTCATTTCATATGTATGACATTATGAAAAGGGCAAAACTATAAAGATGTTAAGCAAGTAACTGTTTTAGAGGTTCAGGAAGGGGTAGGTTGAGGGAGGATTGAATAGGTGAAGCACAGGGGATTTTTTTTAGGATAAAGAATCTATTCCATATGGTGCTGTAATGGTGGATTCCAACTGTGAAAACCCTTAGAATTTTATTATATGCAGCCCTTATAGAAACCTTATGATATGCAAATTAAAAAGAAGACATTTAAGAGGTCAGTAGATCACAGGATGATGGCAGACTACACAAAAGTGTAACTTATTACAAATGTATGAAATAACTTCACTGAAGGGAGAGAGGTGCTTGCTCATGTAATTTTGGAAACAAGGGGGTCTGTAAGATTAACAACAGAAGGAACGACACCCAAACACAACTTCAGAGTTGATAACGTTGCTTCCCACAGGGATACAGGTTAATAATTCTAAAACCAGTACACCTGGAATTGAAGAATGAAGTAAATGGGTGGCAGATGGTGGAATCCAGGTATCTCACTATTGGAGAGAAAAGTTACAGACAAGCCTGGGAAGAAGTCTAGAATGGTCCATGAGGTAAGAGACTAGAGTTAGAGATGTGAGTATGAACTCATGTTTGGCTTGCTATAGACATAGTTTGCAACCTGTAGAAATATTTGTAAACATGTGTCTATACATGGATTAGTATACACACATATATTTCCTTGCTCTGTCTAGAAACAACATTTAAAAAAAAAACAAAAAACAAAACAAGCAAAACCTGCACCCAGATCTTGGTTTCTAATACCATTCTCCAATAAAAGGAACCAAGACTGCTTAGAAAAAAATGGCTGATTCTAGGACTGGGGCAGGAAATATGCAAGGTGAGCCTGGAGCATCTTGTAGTGCCAGAAAGTTAGGAAATGTTAAAAACAACAACCACCTTGCAATGATGGAATCATCTTAAAAGAATATAGGAGTCAGATGAAAGACCTCCCAAGGGTCAAAGTTGAAATAATTTAATCATCAAAACAAATGAAGTATTAACATATCTCAAAGCATAAAATAAATATCCATGAGTCCATAATGATCTAAAGAAGTGACTGAATTAGTAAACAAATGGCAGGGAAGAGACTGATTTCTCACGCAGGAGAATTCCAAGTAATCTATGTAGATGCCCCCCTCAAAGAAGGGCAGCATAACTCCCCACTCCTTAAGTGTGGGCTGCACATAGGGACTTCCCTATAAACAAACTGTGGGAACAGGAAAAAGAGTAGCTATAGTGGAGAAACCTGACAAGCACTACCTGAGCCAGCTGATCGAGGTCAACATCAACAGTGTAAGTCATGTTGACAGCATGCATTCTTAATATGATGTGGCAATTTACCTATGTGTGTCCTCCCCAAAACTCATAGCCCCAGCTGAACCATGGTTGATAAGACTACTTCAATTTCTAAGATTCTGTGGTTCTATGACAGAAATCTATCAAGACGTTTACCTTAAGCTTATCAAAGGTCCAATTTCTCAATATACAACCCAGTAATCTTACTATGAATTTTTTAAAATCAATGCCTATCTAAAAACTAGATAAGAAAAAATGTTAATTTTCATATTTTTCTCAATAATAATTTATATGCAGTGTTTGCCATATCAATCCTCAAATAATCACAAAAGCAAAGAGAGAGGGAGAGAGGCAGAGAGGCAGAGAGGGAGAGAGGGAGAGAGGGAGAGAGGGAGAGAGGGAGAGAGGGAGAGAGGCAGAGAGGGAGAGGGAGAGGGAGAGAGAGAGAGAGAGAGAGAGAGAGAGAGAGAGATCTTTTCTACTGTAGTGTTTACTGAGAATGAACTAGCACAGCATGGGAAAGGGTTGTTATTTTTAAACAGGCCCATTATATTCCCCTGGAGAGCAATGGTATACATATTCAAGTAAGTTCATTAGGACACGGGGCTGATCATGAGAGAATGTATCTGAAAGGCACTGCTGTGGTTTCCCATCACTAAGCTTGATGATCAGGGGTGAGCTAATCTTTTGGGAAGACCAAGTATATGAAGAATGAAAGGGAAAAAAGAACTGCCTATTTCTGCTCTAAACTGAGAGCTCCCATTTCCTAATGCTGTGCTGTATGTAATGAATGGAGGAGAGCAGGGGATGGTAATTATAACAAAGGTTATAGGGGGATGGCTGATCCGCAGCAAGCAGACACAATGGACGAAAGACATAAAATAGGTCACATATTAATCAACTGCACAGTACTATGGCTCATTTACGCCTAACTTATAAACAAGGACTTACTGAGTGATGGGGGTGGGGAAAGGACTTAGTGAGTTTGTGTTTGTAATGCTTCTGCTTCTGGCAAAGATGGGATGTTTTTGTTTTTGTCTTTTCAAATCAGTTGGTAACTTTAATATCAACATATTTTTTCTTAAAATTTTCAAAAGATTAAACAAAATGCTGAGAAAAGGCTGAGTTGAAATCAAAAGAACCTTGTTTGATTTATGCAGGGAGAGTTTTAAAATTCCAAACAAGCAATACATTTGTATTGAACACTTTTATGTTCCTCTATTCTATTCTGTCTGCTCTTCGGAGATTACAAGAGGAAAGTAAAACAAGGCCCCCTTACTGTGGAGTAACTTGACCTCAATCTAACAGCAGAGCCAAAGAATATTAGCAGACCTGGCAAACCAGAGAATCCAACTCTTTGGAATATCAAGATAATAGATGGGCTGGCTAATTGGTAGGAAGTCTAGTAAAAAGAAATGGAAAGTCTGATTTCTAAAATATGCAAATTTATTGTTTGAGTTCTTACAGCAAATTATGCATTAAGGGATATCTTTAAAATGAGGTAAATGCAACCCTGCCAAAGTAACCCACTTATCTGAAAGGGCATGCCAATAATCAATGGTAAAAAAAAAAATACCTGACCCAGAACACCCACAATCTTATAAGCAGCCAATTCCAAACCTCCGAAAGCAGAAGTCACATTACTTCCCTGAAGTCTTCGGGTCCCTGTCAGCTTGTTCAGAGTTATCCAGGCAGGAATGGGCACCCAAAATCTACTTTCCTCTTAGTCTTCCCATAGAATCTCCAGCTATTGTTGTTATCAAAGCCTTGGGAAGCCATCCCTGAAGCTATTTTGGGAGAGTGAGGGTGGATTCTTTATTCTTCCGAGGCAGTATTTATTAGACAAAACGGACCTTGTTCTTGCCAATAGCCATCACTTCCCAGGGTATGATCCATGTCCTGATCAATTTTCTAACAACCCTTTTCACTACTGATAATGAGAAAGGGAAAGAATACGAGAGGTAAAGGGAACATTATGCCCACGTATATGTAGATTTAACATGCTAAGGTACTTCCATTGAGTAGGTTTTTATGATTCTTTCTGAACTGTCATATGCCATTTCACTACTTAATAAAGAAAAGCCTTGTTTTTTCTACAGAAGCACATAAACTATTTTCAGTTTCAACTCCATCAGAATTATCAAAATTCATTATGGGAGTTCTAATTAGTGAGATATTATACTAAGTAGACACTCTGTTTTTATAATTGTTCTTTTGAGTAATTGCCACCATTTTGTCGGTTTGCTCTCTGTAATATTTTTATCTCACCAGTAAATACCTCATATTTCATTCAGTCTTAAACTAGAAATATTTGGAATACTATGCTGCGGTAAAAAAGGAGCTTTTACCATTTGCAACAGCATGGATGGAACTGGAGAGCATTATGCTAAGTGAAATAAGCCAGTCAGAGAAAGATAAATATCACATGATCTCACTCATTTGTGGAATACAGAAAACAACATTGACTGATAAACAAAAACAGATCCAGAGACAGAGACACATCGATCAGACCATCAAACCTCAGAGGAAAAGTAGGGGAGGGTGGGGGTAAGGGGAAGAGATCAACCAAAGGACTTATATGCAAGCATATAAGCATAACCAATGGACACAGACAACAGGGGGGTGAGGGCATGAGTGGGGGGTATGGGGGTAATATGGAGATAAGGACACATATGTGATAACTTAATAAAGAATTTTTAAAAAAAACTAGAAATATTTTTGTAACAGTTGTTGTTTAAGAGGATATGAAATGGTTTTCAAAATATAACTTTTAAAGATTCTACATCATGCAAATGAAACGCCCAACTATAGCTTCAATACTGTTGTAATGAATAAAATGACAAACTCTCACAAAAAAATAAGATTCCGAGTCCCGGATGAAGACCTGATTATTGGTGGAAGCACAACAAAAGAATGGGCTTATGCCTTGGACATTCAAGTTTTAGCCATAATACGTTTTACAGTCTTTCTTCAAAGAAAAGAGATCCTTTTCTGGAAGCAGCCCTC
>PVJC01029033.1:0-22145 GCA_004026665.1 Murina feae | reverse complement strand
CCCCCTCACTCATCCTCAGCCCTTCACCCCACAACCCCCTCACCCCAATGACCCCCCTGCACACCCACCCGCCTTTGTCCTTAGTTCAAGGTGGCAGAGAAGCCTTAACTGCCCAGTGTGTCCTCAGGTCCATGTTCTGCGGGGCCCCATGCACAGACGCATAGCTGTTCTCTCCTCCTCCTGTAGCTCACGTCACGTTCATTCCTGATCCCTTCCCCCTCGCAACCGTCAGGCGGCATCACCTCCTGAGGCTGTGCGTGTTTATCAGGGAAGGGTGGAAACCCAGTCCAGCTGGAAGGAGGGCTCAGATGTGCGGGTGCGAGGCGTGAAGTAGCCTAAAGTCAAGCCTTCGAAGCACAGGCTGCCTGAGGCAGAGGAGCAAACAGCATGCTGTGCGCGGGCAAGCATGCATCCCCACGGGGGCACGAGGAGGCCTTCCTGGAGGAGGATACATTCCGGCTGATTCTCAGGGATCAATAGGATCCCCAAATTGTTCCCGACAGAGGACAGGGGCTGAGGACAGAGGCTGAGGACAGACACAGAGTGTGTCCCGGAAAGTAACTTGGTAGCGAAAAGCAGGCTTGAGGGCTCTGGGGGGTAGCTGAGATGGGAGCCAGGTCCACTGAGCCACACGGGTGGGCGGGCGGGCGGGCGGGCACCTCTCTTATCATATTGTATCTCAATCACCCGGCACCATTCTCAGCCTCTAAGTGCTTATGTAGTTACTGCTGGATGGACGGCTGCCGTAACAGCAGCAGTTGAGGGCGAGGGCAAGGGCTGGACCTGGGATAAACCTGGCTCTCCTGGCCCACCCCAACCCCCAACCCCCTCATGCTCGCCTTGTGCCCATGGGCAGATGCCTGAGAACCGCAAAGGAGAAGTGAGAGGGGCTTCCCTCGCAGAGTGCTAAGCCAGGGGGACAGGAAAGCCATTGCTCGAAAGCCTGAACTCCTCGCCCGTCTAAGACAAGGGGTTTCACGGCAGGAAGGGGAAGGGCTCAGAGTCAGGGGCCAGCTGTGCTGACTGCCGGTTCCCACAGCAGCCTGAGCTCCTGGGGCTCCCATGCGGGCCTATGTCACCACGCCCAGGCCTCCAGCAGGAAGCGAGGGCTGCAGGGACGTCATCTCAGGAGCAGGAAGACGAGAACTGGGCTTACGCCTCATGCGCCACAGGCCACAGCCTTCTGTGGAGCAAGCCTCTGCCAGCATGGCAGGCCGGAGATGACTCCATCCCCAGCGCCCAGGACTCTCAGGAAGAGCTAATTTAACAATTGTCTCTAAAAGCTAACTGTGATGTATCTGCCCGTGAGGACTGGCTGTCGACTTCAACCAGAGACTTGCAGGCAGATCTGAGGAAGGATGTCCTTCCATGTCTAGGGTTCACTGCTGAGAATGGGACCATCTGTTAGAGCCCCTTGCTCTTCCTCATCCCCGTTTCTGCTCTTCGGGGCGGTTTTGGCATGGGAATGGCTAACCATAATATCGTCTTCCTAGGAAAAGACTGAGCTACTTGGCGGTGACAGGGTGCAGGACAGGCTCCCCCACAACCAGCCCCTTGGCCTAGTCCACGTTTCAAGCAGAAGGAGTTCGGAAGAGGGTGCGTGGGAAGGGCTCCCGGGGTCCCTGGACCAGCTCACAAAGCCCTCCTGTGCGAGGTGCCCTCCCTCCGCTAGAAGGAAGGGGTAGCCTCACCTCCAAGGATAACATCCGGGGCTCAGAGAGGGCTGCCAGCAGGTCTTGCTATACGTGCCCCCCGCCACACACACACACACACACACACACACACACACACACACACTTAGCTCACACTCTGTCCACATCTTTCCACTCCTCCTCAAACCTCGCATAGACACACTCAGCTTTAACCATTTCTTACGTGTCTTCACTTCCTCATGAAGGCTCCCCAGAAAACTTCCATTAAACCCAGGTCTGTGCTTTTCTCTTGCTCATCTGTCTTTTGTTAGTGGGGTCCCAACAGAGAACTTAGAAAGATGAGAAAAAAGACACTCCTCGCCCCCGATGCGGACCACCCTTAAACGCTGGGTCACGTCTATGTTCTCTTGTTAACATGACCCATAGAGTGGGAGAGGCAAGGGTGAAGCATCGGCTATTTTAAAAATCAATTCGTCCCCTGGGGAACTAAAAGGATTTGTGAAATCCAAACTAATAGCATCTTTATAGCACTCAGAGTTCCCAAACCAAAATGCGAACCAGCCTTCTTTAACACGCAGCCTCTCTCTCCTGCAGCTCCCTCCAGCCCACACTCCTGTACACGTCCCCGGAGGGGCCAGCCACAGAGACAGTCTGACAACATCTTCATCACGTCTAACCTGCCATCTGTGACAGCCCACGGTGCCGGGATCAGCAAGGACAGGGCCCTTTTTCATTTCCTCCGGGTCACCAAGGACAGACAAGCCCAGACACACTGCGTCGTCAGAAGCCGCGACAGTGCCTGGTGAGGCGAAGTGACAAATCTGTCCTCTGCTTCACTCGTTTTCCTGAAGAATGTGTCTCCCCTTCTGACATTTATCAAAAGAAATTCAATTTTATCAAAAGAAGAGCATCAAATAATGTACACAGCTACCTCACACTTCACCACTGTTAGAAGCCAGGGTGGCGGGAAGGCACCGGTGGGTGGGTGGAAGAGAAAGCCATGCTGAGTGACGCAGGAAACCAAACAGGGGGAAGGTCAGGCCTCACAGTCTTTTTTATATGTAGACTAGAGGCCCAGTGCATGAAATTCGTGCAAGAGTAGGCCTTCCTTCCCCCGGCCGCCGGCACTGGCTTCCCTGTGGCACTCAGGACCCAGGTTTCCCTCCGTCTGCCGGCAGGCACCCGAGACCCAGGCTTCCCTCACAGCCCTGGCTTCATCCAGAAGGTCATCTGGAAAGAGGTCAGGTCTAATTAGCATATTACACTTTTATTATTATAGATGTATTTTTATTTATTTCAGAGAGGAAGGGAGAGGGAGAGATAGAAACATCAATGAAGAGAGAATTATTGATCAGTTGCTTCCTGCACGCAGCCCACTGGGGATTAAGTTCGCAACACGGGCATGTGCCTTGACCAGGGAATCTAACTGTGACCTCCTGGTTCATAGGTCAACGCTCAACCACTGAGCCACGCCGGCCAGGCTGGCCTCATGATCTTACAGGTTGTTAGGCATTTCCAACTCCATCCCCTTATTTTGAGCTCCATGTTAGTGCAGACTTTGGAATCCCGTTTCATTTTCTCCAAATATAAGGAATAACACAAAGTGTGTTTGCTGTGTGTTCATTTGTACTTTTCTTGATTGTTTGTTATTTTTCTGCTACATCAGGGAAGAAAGCAAATGAAACCCCTCAACACCACGTCTAATGCAATGCACCCCGCGGGCAAGCAATCGATATTTCTCACGGTGATGAGAAATGCCTTTTCTCTGGCAGAAAAGGATATTCTGGGTCAAAAAAAAAAAAAAAAAAAAAATGAAACCAGAAGTTGTGACAGCAGAAGTCAGATTGAGATCCAAGGAAAGGATCCTGTTGGGAGGCTCCTGATGAGGCTGGCACTCCACTGTACCAGTTAATAACGTTTTACCTGCTGCATGAAAATATTGGATTAAGGCACAAATGAAATCTCCTTCTCAGTGAGGGGCTTCTGCAGGATGGAGCCCATTAGGCTGCTGCCTGGAGAAGGCCAGGAATCTGACTAATGGGTCCAAAAGGCAGCTGGGGGAAGAGGGGTTTAACTACAGGAGGCCCAGAACCTATTGTTATGCAAATTGACTTTTCCCAAAATGTTGGGTAATTTCCATCAAGGACTGAAGTACAAGTGTTGTTGTAGTTTTTTTGTTTTGTGTTGTGTGTGTGTGTTTTTTAACATTACTGTTCTCTGGCTTTAAGCTAGTTAAAGGAGGTTCTTTAAAAAATATATTTTTGTTGATTTCAGAGAGGAAAGGAGAGGGAGAGAGATAGAAACATCAATGATGAAAGAGAACCATTGATCCGCTGCCTCCTGCATGTCCCCCACTGGAGACTGAGCCCGCATCCCGGGCTTGTGCCCTGACCGGGAATCAAACCGTGACCTCCAGGCTCATAGGTCGACGCTCAACCACTGAGCCACACAGGATGGACCAGAAAATTATCTTCTGACAGTTTTAATGGTTCCGTGGAGACAGATCCCCAATGGACTTACCCACCAGAGCCAGGAGAACTCCGTGGCAGGGAAGTGCTCCTCATGGGCAGTGCACACCCAATCTGGTATTTCTGGGCTCCCAGAGGCGAATCTGAAATGGCGCTGGAACCTGGCTCACTCTCTGCCTTTCCCATGTTAAGCTTCCTCTCTACCAGTTGTGTGTGTTGTGTTTTGGTTTCGGATTGTCTAAGGGTCGGCCATAGACAATGGTGGGAATTTGGTTTTAGGATCCAATTATTCTGTGATCTCTGGGTGTGGACGATTAGCTCACAGAGCTCTCTTCTGGGTGAGGATGCCAGAGAATCTGGGATGTTAGTTGACTCTGCTTGTCTATTTGGAGATCAAATCGATTAAAAATCTCATGCCCTTCGGGAAAGTGATGTGGAGACTGAGTTTCCTATTTCTTGTGTTTACTCTTGACCAGACGCTAACAATTTAGACTGGGAGCTGTAAGGCTTCTCCCTCTCTCTATCAGTGTGACTGTAATTCAGTAAGGCTTTTGCTTCTCATGGTGGGAGTGATGACCTGACTTCCAAATAGTATTAATAAACAGAATAACAAAACCTCCAACCTCAGAATAGCAAACACCAAGATGCTTTTAAAAGTCCATTATAAGATTCCTCACAAAAATGTGCAGTAGAGCAAACTTAAGATAGCCTCTGTGGTGGGTGGTACCCTCCCAGCACCCATATACCAGGCCACACCCACTGACTCCAATCTGATTGTAATCAAAATAGCCTTTGGAGGCATTTTTGATCAAAAACGGCGAGACTGTAGAAAATCGTGTTTCAGTGGAAACCCTGTGTGACGAGGGTCTAGCCTGTCACAGTCTTGAGCTATTTTCCACTTTAGAAGTTGATGGACTCACCTTGTCTTGTCCAAGAGAGTGCCAATGGCTTCTCCCTCCCTCGGGGACGCTCCCCACTGCCTGCATTTGCCTTCTGTTCCTCCCCTCCTCCCAGACTTGGGCCGTTTGACCTTCCCTCTGAACAGGTGTAAGAGCCGCCTGGCTCCCTCCGGAAATGAGTAAGGAAAGCTGTTAGCACACGTCCGTTTTCATCTCTGCATGAGAGCCGTGATCTCACCTCTTTGTATTTTGAAGGGTATTTGTTAGCACCTTTCACAATGGGATAGAGATGAAACCAGGTAAGTGAGATAAACAAGGGGCAAGGTTTGGGGTGCGTCTTAAGTGGAGATGTGTAGACAAGGCCTCAGAGAGACTGACTTGCCCACAGCAATAGAAGCAGATCAGGGGGGTGATTGAAAAGTGAGGGGTAAACGGTAACCAATGGAAAAGGCAATTTAAATGACTAAACACATGGGAATAGATGCGCAATTGCATAATGGTCTCAAATCCCCAAATAAAATAAAGCAAGAGCTCTCTCCTCTGACCTAAGGGAGTAGGCGAGTCGTGAGGGGTTCTGCCTGTGCAGGCAGGGGGTCAGAAGTAGAGCATCCTGCGAGGGGGGAGTGTGTCATTAGAAACTCTGTAGGGCTCTAGTTACCAACATTTTTTAAAAATATATTTTTATTTCAGAGAGAGGAAGAAATAGAAACATCAATGATGAGAGCATCATCGGTTGGCTGCCTGCTGCACAGCCTCTGCATGTGGGAATCGAACTGTGACCTCCTGATTCATAGGTCAACACTCAACCACTGAGCCACATCGGCTGGAGTAGTTACCAATATTTATTAAGATTTAAATGCAGCGCTCTTTAACCCAGCAACTCTATGTGTAGTTATCTAGTCAGGTATGTGATGATATATGTTCAAAGATGCAGATTTCTAGTATTTTTATCATAGAAATTTGGAGACACCCTAAATTTCCATCCATAAGGGGTTGCTTCAGAACAGAGTATATGGAATGATTATTTTTAGTTTAAAAATCATACATGGTTATCTCAGAAGAAGGAGACTATGGAAATCCTCCACTAAACATATTTTGGTTTATATATTTGTATTATTTTCCAAACATGCAAAAATAATATAATGAAGCCCTACCTATAAAAGAGTCCAATCTTTTCAACTTGCTACATTTATCTTTCCCACTCTTCCATGTTGGACTGTATCATACAAATGAACTCTCATCTTCTTAATGCACCAATGGAAGCTTAGTAGTGGGCACAGGGCAGTCGCAGACAGCATTCTGCGTTTGTGTACCTGGGCAGAGGGAAGTCCAGGCTCTCTGGGAGCCACTGTGGCTGTGCACAATATCCACACAAGATTTAACGAGGCCATGCAGCCCGCTCAAACCGATCAGACCCTTCATCCAACCAACAGAGGTCTTCGGGCAAATAACTATGAGAATTTTTCCTAAGTGATTCTGGGCAACTTGGAGTATATATGTGTGTGTGTGTGGGGGGGGGGTTGGTATATGTACGTATGTGTGTGTTCATATGTGTCTATATACAAATATGTTTTTAAAATTGGAAATAACTGAATGTCCTTTGACTCTGGCACCCATTAAATAATTTCTGGGTGATGATGAATTAATGCTATATGATCTGAATATACATCATGTTAATAAGCACTTGTGAATGAATATAATTCGAGTGGAATTAATATGCCGTAATGTATTCGCGGAGTTGATTTCAAATGGCTACACCTCTCATTTCAAAACCGGCTCATCTGAAGGGGAGCCTTTAGTCAGTACCTAGCAGATTATCATTTTCAGACTTTAGATCATGCGTTTCACTAAAATGCTACAGGAAATAGATTTCACCAGGCAAACAAACGGCTGTCACGGTTCCCGATCCATAAACACTGTGGCAGATGATGGTAAATAACATTGCCATGGCATGGTGCGCTGAAATTCTTCCTGCCCACCGTACCTCCAGCGCCTCAGTGAGGGGGCCATGATCCTCCTGGCTTAAGGGGCAGTAGCTAGGGGCCCAGAGCAGACATTGGGCAAATAACCATGAAAATAATCCAGGTGTCAGATCAGTACCCTAATCCTAATCAAGACAGCACAGCTCACCTGGCCAGTGCTGCTCAGTGGTTGAGTGTTTGTCAATGAACCAGGAGGTCACGGTTTGATTCTCAGGTTTCGGGCTCGATCCCCAGTAAGGGGCATGCAGGAGGCAGCCAGTCAATGATTCTCTCTCATCACTGATGTTTCTCTCTCTCCCCCTCTCCCTTCATCTCTGAAATCAATAAAAATGTATTTTAAAGGTAAAATAAAATAAACTCTCTGTTTTGCGTACTCACAACTGTAAACCTACTTTTGCCTGGCCCTGTATTTATGGGTGGAGACTGGACTATTGGCATGGAGGCCACGGAGACTAGACAACTAGCAGACGGTGCTCTCAGGACGATAATTCCTGAGGAAACACGCTTCCCCCCTTGATGGTTGGCTGTCTAAGTAGTTAGAGGAGCCGCGTGGTACTCTCCGCCAGCCTCCCCTACAGAAGCTGGGTTCTGAGCCATCTCTGGCACGTGCATTTTAAAGGCGTGTAATTAGCTGGTGACAGGTGGTTAGGTAGCCGATGAGGTGTGAACCAGCCGCTAATCTGTTTTCTTTATTTACACCTTTCCTTGCACTCCAACGGCAGCCCAATGTGTTTCATTCCCTGCTTACTTCTCCAGATTAAAAAGTGATTTGCGGAGCCATTTTTAATTCCTCAAATTCCATTAAGAAGGACTATCCAGGGGAGACTTACCCAGGACAGAACAGGCACTGAAATGTGATCACACAACAGCCTGTCTGACGCAGCCGCATTTCCGCTACCACGTGAAGGGTCGCCTTCCCTTCCCGGCCTGGGCCCCAGCGCTGACCTCTGACGCCGACCTCAGCTTCTGGAATAACCTCCTGAGTGAGGCCCCGGCCGGCCGCAGGGCGAGTTTGCAGCTGACGTGCTTGACCGCCTGACAATTCATCATGGAGCCGCAGGGAACATGTTACCGAATGACGACTGCTTTCCCACTCAGATGGTTTGTGTCCTTCAAACTGCCTGGCCTCCTGTTTAATAGTACATTGTTTTTCAATCACTGATTTGGAGAAGGAATTAAAACAGAGACAGAGTGGAAGGAGAACCGTGCAGACACCAGGCTGGAACAGTGAGAACGCGGCTGGAACAGCAGTGGCCACAGACGGGGTGTGCTGCCAAGAGTGGGCACTGGGACAGGAAAATACTGAGGGACCGGGTGAGTTTGTGAAGACAAGGAAGAGTAAAAAGTCTGTCCTTGCACTCCTCAAAAACAGAACCCAAAGGCAAGCTGGGGGGAAGGTGCCAACATGTCCAGAACGCCCCATAAGCCTTGGATGGAGGTAACCAATAGGCAGCAAAACCCAGGGTCAGGCACGGGGAGATCCCTCTCAGCCCAGCCGGCCCACAGGAGGCTCCCATTGAGGACACTGGCCTCCAGGACACTGGCCTGCAGACGTGTCTGGAAGCATGAACCCTGCCGGTGCAGCTATAATGCCCGAGACAGAAGCAGCTGTAATCCACTCCGTACATATCACTAGCCAAGGCTAGGAAGCAGGCTCTGTGGTTTTTGGAACTGGAGCAACATATTTTATTTACTCCGTATAAGAATTATCAGTGAGAGAGAGATCCATTCTTTTTCCCGCTCTACATCTTGGAAATCCGGTGTGCGCACAGCACCTGGCAGTTGGGGTGTGTGCTACCTTGTGTCTCCATCCGGACCAGCCACACTTCAAGTGCTCGACGCCACCGGGGCTGGAGGCTGCCCCTCAGGGACCGTCCCTACTGCCTCCCACTCGCCTCTCCCACGTCCCTGCTGCATCCCCCCTGCAGCCCCAGCTGGGTGCTGATTCTGAGTGACAGGAACAAACGTCATTTCCCCCACCGCCTCAGCGGGAACGGGACCTGGTGCAGTGCCCGCCTGTCCCTGGCTGGGCCATTGCAAAGCTTAATGTTTGCGAAAACACGTGAAGGGCCGTCCGTAGAAATGACTGTGCAACTGAAAAGATGACGGAGGGGACATGCGAGCAGCATCTACTGGGAGAGGAGGCGGTAACCGGTAGACAAACCTCAGGCTTTACTTGAACGTTACATCAGATGGAAGTCAATGGGCCCTTTAAGAGCCCAAGACTAAAGTGCAGTTATCTTAAATCGCAGACCAGCAGTTTTATTGCCAGCTTTACCCAGTGGCCAGCTAAGTTTCTATGGAAAGAGTACAAAAAAAATGTTTTACATAAATGTTAAAGGCATGCTTTAAAATTAAATAACCATTGCATTTTGAAGTTATTTATTGCATGTTCTTACAAGCTAATACCTTTTGAAAGTATGATACTCGGTAAAACACTGTGTAATATGAAAACATGGGAATTCTCGTGATCCGTCCACAATGTGCTACGAATAGTTGGTCTGTGATGCATCATTCAGTTTCATGGTTCAATTTAATTTTGCTTCAACTCGTAATAATAGTACAAACCTAACCAGCTACGTGAGAACCATTGGTTAAAGAGATTACAATGTGTTTGCACGACACCTGCCTCCTGCAGAAGCCCTGGGGCACCCAAATGCTTCGTTTTCTATGAAATTCCATCAGGAAACACCCCCAGCCACCAAGATGGTGACTGCTCTGGCTCTGAGGCCTTCCCATCCCCACGCAGCTTGGGGACGCCCGTGGGAGCTGCATGTGATGTTAGGTGACTTCCTGCAAAACTTGAGCAGCATCGGTGACATCTTGCATTGTATTAGTTTTTGTCATTTTCTGGACCAGGACATCTGCGCTGACGTTGTTTATCTGATAACGGAATTTCATTAACATGTAACTCCTAGTGGCTTCTTCCCCCAGGCCCATCTTACGCTACGATAGCAATCTTCTCCATCAATTCTCCTTTCAGGGCTCATGGATTGAGTGGAACCATTACTCTATCTGATTCTGGGAGCCACGGCTTGCAAACCCCAATTCCTGTGCAGTGATGGCTGGAAGGCCCGGAGCTGAGCAGCCCAGCTCGGGGCTGAGCTTGTCCACGGGTCCACAGCGGGTGCTGCCGACACATCCAGCCCGAGGAACTGTCCCGAGAACGAGCTGGCGTTCTTCTAGTCACCACCTCCGCTCAGCGGCGTGACGGCTCCACCTCCAGTGTGTCACCTGCTGTATCCCCAGTGAGCACACCCATCATCTGTGCCCGTGACTCAGTTTCAGTTGGGATCCCTGGTTTCATCTCCATGTCAAGCCCAAGCCACAGGCAGATGCAGCCGGAGCTCAGTGTGGGGCCACTGCTCCATGGATGGGCAGGAAAGGGTGACCGGGTAGAAAGGCCCCCGGGCGCAGGCATGGGGAGCGGCAGCGTGGGTGCTGTGCCCAATGTCACCTTTTCCAGAAGCACACTGTACTCGCGAGTCCCCGGGAGGGTCACATGCTCTGCACTTTCTCCTCATTTTTTGCACAGCCGTGGTCTCTGGGGTCTCATGTTGCTTCTTTGGCAGCTCGGAGTTTTAAAACTTAAATGCAATTTGGTGCAGATGCTGGGACACTGGATTTCTCTTCCTTACACATCCCAGTATTATCTACCTCCTACTGTGACAGCAAAGAAAAGGATTCAGGCCCAGCCAGTGTGGCTCAGTGGGTGAGTCTCAACCTATGAACCAGGAGGTCAAGGTTCAATTCCCAGACAGGGCACAGGCCCCAGTTGTGGGCTCCATCCCCAGGGTGGGGCATGCAGGAGGCAGCTGATTGGTGATTCTCTCTCATCATTGATATTTTTCTCTCTCTCTCTCCCCTGTCCCTTCCTCTCTGAAATCAATAAACATATTTTTTAAAAAGAAAATGGAAAAAAGAAACGGGTCCAGGGACTTCATAGAGAAACAGCCACTAGAGACCGTAGTTTATGTAAGATGTTAAAATCTGTTAAAAACATGTTCCACCATTTACCCAGTAAGGCTTTGCCAGGGTCTGTGTGTGCGAGTCCCGAATCCCGAACGTTCGCCTCTGGGAGCAGGTCCGGTAGTAAATGACTACATAAGCCACTTGCAGTTTCTCAGATAACATTTTTCAAAGTCTGCAGACCAACTTCAGGGTGCAAAAACAGCTCCCGATGTTTGCCTTAAGAATTTCACTGTCTGATTTATTGGGTGGAATTCAAGAAAAGTGATTTGAAAAATGCATGCATGTTTTTCAAAGTGCCAAACTAATTGTTTTTCTCTTTCTTCTTAAATTTAAGTAGGCCCCAGGTACCAGCTTGCAAATGGGCTGACATCTGAGGGGCCATGTTTCCTAATAGCCACACACGGAAGATCACATCCTGTCCCCTGAATGTTTTGGATCTAAGTCTAGAATACATCTGGCAGGGAGGGAGAGCACACACATGTAAGGTTACAGTTAAATTGTTACCCAGCCAGCATGGCTCAGTGGTTGACCTATGAACCAGGATGTCATGGTTCAACTCCCCGTCAGGGCACATGCCTGGGTTGTGAGCTCGATCCCCAGAAGGGGGCGTGCAGGAGCCAGCCGATCCATGATTCTCTCTCGTCATTGATGTGTGTGTGTCTTTCTCTCCCTTCCTCTCTGAAATAAAAATATACTTATAAAAATAAAGTTGTTAATGTGTGTTTTAGGGTGGGGCAAGAAAATACTTCTTTTCCTACAAAAAACTGTCTTACACATAATTGAAGAGGATGAAGCTCTCAGAACTATTTCACCTTTGTGAGCCATTCATGACTTGCATATTGTATGTGTGGTACTTGCTTATGATTCTTCGTAAAAAAAGAAAAAATGTTGGTTCTGGAAACGAAAACGATCTGCTTCAAAAGATAGTATTTTCTCCGAGAGTTTTGCTTTTCTCAAGTGCCCCAACCAAAGGCAAATGAAGTCAGAGAAGCAGCCTCGAGAGAAAATCCATTTTAATTGCATTGATCTTATTTCATAAGGTTAAATACATTGTTCCCCTAGTTATCTATCATTTG
This sequence comes from Murina feae, assembly GCA_004026665.1. Lineage (NCBI taxonomy): Eukaryota > Metazoa > Chordata > Mammalia > Chiroptera > Vespertilionidae > Murina > Murina feae. The sequence continues at coordinate 10,096 of PVJC01029033.1, read as the reverse complement.
TATGGAGGTTAATGCTGAGTCAAGCTCCAATTGCAGCAGCTTCGGAGAGTTGCCTGACCTGCATCCCCAGCTGCAGGAAGATACTTATTGTACATTCGAAATCCCAGTTTGCAGGGTCGCGTCCCACTCAGACACAGCTGGGTGTGCTTCTAACGAATTGTGCTTTGGCAGGAGCGTGTGCTCTCTATGGAAAGAATCCTCAGGAGACCTCCATTTCTGAACCATGGCAGACGTGGTAACAACAACAAACAAAAATCCAGCTGTGATCGTTCCGAACGTTCTGAAAATGTGGCCTTCCATTCTTGGACATGCCTCCCACCAAGACATGAAGTCTGTACCCCTCCTCTGGAGTCTGGGCAGGTTTTAAAAGCTTCATCAGCCCGGCTGGTGTGCTCAGTGATGGAGTGCTGGCCCATGAACCAGGAGGTCATGGTTTGATTCCCGGTCAGGGCACAGGCCCAGGTTGTGGGCTCGATCCCCAGTGTGGGGCATGCAGGAGGCAGCCAACTGTCGTCTCTCTCTCTCTCCCTCTTCCTTCCTCTCTCTAAAAATAAATTAAAGTAAAAACTATCGATAATGCTCAGCAGAAGTGACAGTAATGATCTATGACACTGGAGTTACAAAGGAGCATGAAGCTTGTTGCTAAAAATCTTGAACTTGGACCTGGAAGCCACGTGAAAGGAGTGGGCCCTGGGCGGGGCCCGAAAGCTTCCTGGCTGACGCTGAGCCCAGCCTCCCTGCCATTCTCACGGAGGTGGCGGTCCCAAGTGGAGAAGCTCCCAGAGGGTCTGGCCTCCAGTCCTCCAAGTCGCCTCCAGCGATCCAGGTCTCCTTGGCTGAGCTCTAGACGTTGTAGGACAGAGACAACCCACCCTCCTGGGCCCAGGCAGACTCCACTGAGCACCCGTGAGCACAGTGACGTCTTGGTGGTTGGAGCCCCTTGATCAGGAGACCTTCAGCCCGCGATAACTAGGACACGACCTGGCTCTGAGACAGGGGTGCGGTCCTGATAAACCTCAGCACGTGGGTTGGTTTCCGGGCCAGGCAGCATCAGGACGCCTGCTGGGCTTGGAGGCACGTGAGGTGAAGGAATGCTGGGAAGTTGGGGAAAGGGCCCTGGTTAGGCCTGGGTGGTGGAAGGAATGTGGCCTGGCCAGAGCCGAGGCTGTAACCACAGTGAAGAGCTGTCCTTGAGCAGAAGAGAGGAGACCTCAGAGCGGATGCTCCCCCAGGAACAGGCTCTGCCCAGGCCCCCAGCTCCGCTGAGGGGACTCCCTGTGTCAGGAGGGCTGGGTGCAGCCGGGGGCTGCGGGTGGTGTCTGCTGGGGAAGTCGCAGGAAGCCTGAAACTCCCCGTCTCCCTGACAATGCTGATCAGTTACATTAACACACTGTTCCACGTTGAGCTCTGAGGCTTAAACAAGGACTCCCGTCACTCACGCTCTGCTCTGTGATGAGTGTCAGATGGAGCTCAGGACGTGGACACGACGGAGAAACCGTCTTTGGAGAACTGGGTGTGATCGGTGACATGGCACCCTGCCCCTAGCTTTCCGGCCCCCGCAGCCGAGGCCATGCTGCCTCCTGCCTGGACAACCAGGCTCTGGTGTCTGCAGATTATACAAATCCACATCAAACCTGCACAGAAAGATGTGGAAGTGGCTTCAGTTACAGCAGTGACTGCAGGAAATTCAGGCAGAAAGGATGGTCACCTCTGACAGGATCCTGACTGGGACGGCCACCGCTCAGCCCATGTCCACCACGCCCTTCTCTCTCTCCCCTCCCCCCAACTCACCACATGGCTCTTTATGCCAGCACATCAGCTGCCTTTTCCTCTCTTGGCTGCGGACCTGCAGGGCTGCCTCCCAGAACTATATGCAAGCTCAGAGCGCTTTCCAGGTGTCTCTCCCAGCAGAGTCTCCACTGGCTGCACTTGGATCACGTGTCCACTCGCATTCCAGATGGTCCATGGCAAGTGACAGGAACGTGGTCTCAGGGTTTGTCTATTGAGTAGAAGGTAGTTCTCAGGCAAAGAAGGCAGTGAATGAACAGAGCAAATACCGAAGGGATGGAAGGTTTTGTTAAAGCACATAGCACAGAGGAATGGCTAAACCAAGGTCAGGTATAGATTTACCACCATGACACCGAGCAGACAAGTGGCCCTGGGCAAGGGATTCTGCATGGAGGTGCAGGGGAGGCTCATACAGTAGCCACGTGACTTGACACTCACAGAATTCAAGCTTGTGGCTTAGCAAAGTCCCAATGGATAATATCACAAACTTCCCAGGTCACCATGAGTAAGTCCAGATCATGATTTTTATGATTTTTAAGATGATGCTGTTTAAGCTCAGTGAGAGTGTCGGAGATCTACTGTAATGATAATATCTCTCTCCAAAACATTCCACTTGTAAGAAATTAAGAAGAGAAGGCCAAGAGGTCAGTGAACAGTTCCTGAGATGAAGCATTGATTTGTGGTAACATAAGGCCAGCGTAGCCCCTTACCTGAACATTTCAAATTTGTTCCCACAAAATGACCAAAAAATATTAAAAGCAACAGGAACAATTATTGATTATGTTACATGTCTGAAGTCCTTTTTAAAAAGCATTAGACACACTTGGCTATCCTCCCTGTAATCAATCATCCATCACTTCTCTGAGAAACCATCACTGGGGATATCAACGCTAACCCCGTGGGGTTAAAACGGGTGCAGAGGCTAAGAAATTTGCTTCCTGAGAAGATAGAACCCATGGAGCTCTCGGGCTTGGGCTGACGTGATTATTATATGACAGGCCCCGCCGATCTCTGCTTCCTGAGAGCTGGTGTAAGCTAACATCACTGGCTGTGACATTCCATGAGAACTAAACCCTATGCTTCTCAGGTAAGTAGAACTCTTCTCAACTTCAAAGGGGAGCTTTGCTTCCCTTAGCAACCAGGTCAGGTCTCCGGACACATCGCCATAAGCGATCTTCCTTTGCCCTCCTTTTTACTTCCTTGATGTCGGGAAATTCTCTATTAATGGAGAGGTGCACCTCCCTTTCGAGTTTGCATAATTGTCTCTCTCTTTTGCCCCAGCTGGTTCAGTAACTTCTAAGAAAATTTCTGTTGGCAGACTCCAGAGAAATCACACATTGGAATAGATATGACAACTTAAAATATAGCAATATGCATTCACAATGCTAGGACATTTGTCATATAGGAAAATACATAGCCCTGGCTAGAGTGGCTCAGTTGGCTGAGCCTCATCCTGGGCACTGAGGGGTTGAAGGTTCGATTCCCCATCAGGGCACATGCCCAGGTTTTGGGTTCGATCCCCGGTCGGGATACGTGTGGGAAGCAACCATTGTATGTTTCTCAAATCTCTCTCTCTCCTGTCCTCCCTCCCTCTTTTTCTAAATATCAATTTTTTAAAAAAAGACTAAAATGTTAAAAAAAAAAAAAAAAAAAGGACCACTATATAGTCCGGAGCATTGGCAGGCCAAGCAGGTCTGTTTTCACTCTATTGCACTAGCAAAGCTCTGTGAAGTGCGTGGGTAGGTCATGCAAGAGGGTGGAGAAGCCATACCAAAGCGTGCAAGTTCTTCTTGAAAAATATGGATGGAATACAGCCCACTGGCTCTTCAGATTCCTTCCAAACGAGACATGCATGACATGACTGTCCTCCTTAGGCCTCTGAAGAGAGTGGGGATCCAGCTTCCTGTCTGGGCAAGTCGAAAAGTCGAGGCTCGATTCCACTCCACGGATGATGCAAGTTGGTATTTTAGAGGAAGATGTCTCCAGAAAGGTCAGGAGAAGGCCCCAAACTGAATCTGGTTTCAAAGGGCATATGGGAACTCCAGACCCATTTGTTTTCATCAGTATTGCGCTGCCCCCGCCATCCGGCCGCGTGTGATAATCAGATACAGGACCTGCTGAGCAGCTGACCCTGGCCTCAGACCAGTTGTGGTGCTGGCTGCAGAGTGGACAGAGTCATACGACAAGCTTGCTGGCTTCCTACTGGCCTCCATCATTGTTACCTTCCAGTTGGGAAAGGAAAGCAATTTGCATTGTTTTCTAAATTAATAAGTGAGATGATGTGGCCATACCTAAGTTTTAGGCCACGGAGGCTGGAACGAACTTATTAACAATGATGCACTATGACCAGGAGGATTTCTTGACAGCAGATTCTCCCCTGACAATATGTGCTAAGCATTTAATTGGATAAATAGAGCTAAGGAGCTGACCTCATCATCTGCTGTTGCATCTCTGTCTGGGTAGATTGTGTCACTCACTCAGACGACATCAGAAGCCCTGTTCAGTCAGCTCTGCCTGAACTGATGGTCTGTCTGGCAGAGTAGCTGGCAATGGGGTACCTCTCAGCTTATTCATAGCCCTAAGACCAGAGAACAGGTTTCCAAAGCTAGTGGATGGGGATCTAAACAATTCCATTCTTGTCTGGCTGGTGTGGCTCAATGATTGAGTGTCAACCTATGAACCAGGAGCTTACAATTCGATTCTGGTCAGGGCACTTGCCCAGGTTGTGGGCTCAGTCCCTGGTGTGGGGTGTGCAGAGACAGCCGATCCATGATTCTCTATTATCCGTGATGTTCCTATCTCTCCCTCTCCCTTACTTTCTGAAATCAATTTAAAAAATACGTAAAAAAGAATAAAAATAAAGAAAATAAACAATTCCATTATTGCTCCAAACCAAAGGGAGAAAACTAGGCCCCTTTCCTTAGTTCCAGTCAGTAACCAGCTTTATATCAAAGAATTCTGTGGCTCCGAAGGCTTGCTCTGCTCTGTGGGCTGTGGCCACGGTGGGGACAGTGTGATGGTGGCGGTGATTCACAACATGGGCCCCGTCAGGACCAGGATGTGCATTTCTCCAGCCGGGAGAGTGGCCTGCCAGGCTCACCTGTGTGTCCTCATCACCCTTCCTCAGGGATTGCCCTTAGCCTGAGAGCTGCCCACCCTCAACGCCCTGACCTCTGCCCCCAAGTTGCCTGTGGGACCAGCTGAGTCTCTATGGCAGAGCATCTCATTCCAGCTGCTCCCTCTGCCCGGCCTGTTTCTCCGGGGAGCAGCCCTGGGCCCACGCCTGCAGTCAAGTCCGATTCCCAGACGCCACACGCCAGGTGCACAGGACGCACTTGTAGATGGATGCCGGACTCGCTCCAGGCTGGTATTTTTGTGCCTTAAGACACAGACTCCATGTTTCTTGGGGTCTTTCCAAAACCCTGCATGTGGCACTACAGTTGAGTCCAACACTTTGGGGAAGGACTTTGTAATATGCAAGAGGACTGAGAAAGTCATCATTCCTCCACCTTTGCCACTTTAGGTCTAAGTCCATGCTGAGGAAATAAACCAAAACACGGGAAAAGCTGTGCATGAGAATAGTCACCATCGTATGCTTTGTCCTCATGAGAAATGGAAAGCAACAGACCGCCCATTAACAGGGGATACAGACTTGGCTTTTTGCTGACATCTCATAATAGAAAGTTACCTACTGTAACAATGAACAGAAAATGAGGGTAGACCACGCAGGGATACCGTGATTACAGCCACGTGCGAAGTACGTGTCGAGAACTGGGACCATCTGGTCCAGGCAGCTCCTGTCCCCGTGAGCCAGACTCCACTGCTCCGTGTTTGTTGGCATGGCCTTCCTCTTCCAGGTGTTCCGACAGGCAAATAACTTGATGTCCACAAAGGAACTTCTCAGAAGACCCATCCCATCACTGAGAAACATCAATGAACGGTTTATGTCCTGAGGCTCTGAACCTGTGAACTCAAAATCACTGCCTTGCTCTTTTCATCCATCTGAACAGCTACCCCATGATCTTACCCAACCTCAAGGCCTGCTCATTCAAAGACCCACCTTAAACAAAACCCCCGCTTTTCAATGAAATCTGGTCCTGCCCTCCCACCCTGAGAGATGCTGCCGAACCTGAGTTGAGAGGTTCTCTCCTCATGGCGTTGAACTCAGCTCTATTATCACAGGGTGTTTAATACCTGAGGGAACCAGCACACAACAAGGTAGAAACGCTATAGTAAGCATGTCAAACTCAAAGGCTAACACAGGCCAAACAATCAAGGTTTATGTTTCTGTGGGCTGCAAAAAAAACAAAAGCTTCAAATTTCATAGAAATGTAGGTTTAATTCAATAGAGACATGCTGAATACAAAGGACTAAAATAAATGAGTCATTGTTAACAAAATTTAAATAAAAATTAACTTTTTCTTGAACATTAACTTACTAGACACTGAGTTACTGCACAAATTAATAAGCTTACTGCAAATAAACCTATTTTTCTTGTTCTCCAAAAGCAAAATATTTTCTGTTTCGCACACCAAACAAGTCAGTAGTCCAAGACTAATGATGTGGCAATCGGCTGCTAAAATATTTGCTGCCAGTATTAGTGGTGAGAAATGATGAGCCTGCGCATAAGGCGAGTAAGGGAAATGATCGCAACACGATTATAGTCATCAGTCATTAGCAAACATTGTAGTTACTAATAATTATGCATAACAAGATATTGTACAAATTAAGTTATGAAATTTTTATTAAAATGTTTCTTACATACTGTTATACTGGCTAGGCTGCAAAAATATTCGTTGGCGCATAGAGCCCTAGGCCGTGAGTTTGACATGCTTGCGCTACACAATACATATGTGTAGAAAAAGATTAAAGGCATATAATAAATATAATAATAGTTATGTGACGGAAATGGCCTTCTGCCCATTTTTCACACCTTTTTTATGGTCTTCTTATGTAATGAGGGCAATCACGAAGCATTCATTTTAGTACAAGCCACAGAATGGGGAGGGCTGGCATGAAGGCCGGCCTGTGCAGCCTGCTACTCTCTTTGTTCTTGTTTGGAGAGCAATTGATGACAATGCAGAGAAAGCACTACCTAGATGGCAAGCAGGGCTACTCACATTGTGATTATGCTTGTAGACTCTGAACACCGACGAGCTCGGCTATAACGAACAGGACCCCCAAGTTCTCTAAAACCACTTAGTGAACGTGGAGAAACATCGAGGACATTGATGATGGCCTGCAAATGGGTTTTGGTATTTAATGGGACATCGGAGTAAGACAATGGCCTGCTTGGCACTGGGTTCCATACATGCCACAAACCTAACTGCGCAGCAGCAGCTCACAAAACAGAAAGCCAGGGCTCGTGAACAGACGTTGGGGAGTCAATGCGTTTTGCAGTGTTTCTCCACTGTTTCCCACGCTGGGCAGTTCATCTGTGTTGTGTCAAGTTTTCTACTGCAAACCAACTTGGATGGTTCTGATTAGTCCCATGAGTGGTCAGCCACCTGGGAAATGTTCCCTTCTCTCCTGACATTAACCTACACAACTACCTTCTCAACCTTGTTCTTATGGCTGAAATAAACCTTACAGGTAGAGGAAGTGTATCAACCAAGGCAAAACAACAAGACAGGACCTATCAACCAAGAAGTCTGAAATTTTCACTATGCTACGACCAAGAGACGTACACAGTTTCTGTTCATACTAATGACAGAAAGACAGAAATATCAAGATTAATCAGGTAATTTTATTTAATATTCACCATTCAGCAGCAACCAGTAGAAACATCTGAGCTAGGAGAATCTCTTGAAGTGTTTGCTATATAGCTGCTTCAGACATACACCCACAGGATCCACTGCTCATTGCAATTTTTTATAAAATGGCCTCAAGAGCAAATAACATTGATTTACACGGTGCCTAAGCACTAGTCAACAAATCTGTTAAACTACAGAGAAAAAGGAAATCAAAGAAGCTTTGTTATCTTATGCAGGTCACCTTACTTAAGTGGAGGAGTTTACTTCTTTAAAGCAACAGAAATACATATATATATATTTTTTTTTAAGAGTATGATTACAAACACAGTGTTATCATCAAAAGCAAAGCTAGTTCAAGAAATTTCCAACTGCAAAACTTGCAAGATACAAAGCTAAAATTTATATGTTCCTTTTCTCAATTATGAATACCTTCACTAAACATAAATATTTTAACATATATTAATTTTCTGACATTCAAAAACTGGGAAGTCAATATGGCAGAATTATTGTTAAAAGCACATATGTACAAATATTCTTTTTCCATACATAAAGTATTTGGCATAATTATAACACTCATACTGCATCCACAACTGTTTGCTTTTATTTTTTCTGTTTTTTTTTCTTACACATAATGGTCTCTCTTATTAAAATTAACCAGTTATGTACAAAAATACTTGAACATTTATTATAGAAAACCTCTATAATCAGCCTCAACAGCGTACACCTGCTGAATGGGTTCATCAAGGGAATATAAAAAAGTGGTCACTGCCTTCCAGATAAGCTAGCCACAGCGAACACAGTTAAACTAAAATGAGCTTCCCAACAAAAGAGGGAAATATTTAACAGCATGATTTAAAATACAGTTCATCTCTATTGTCAAGTGAGTGTTATAAACAGGCAGTAAAAGAAACAAAACACAGATACAAAATACAACACTACACACAAGGTGCTTGGTTCGTCCCCAACAGGGAGGCTGTGCCTCTAGACTAGGTCTGAGACCCTGGAACCCTTCCCAGCCTCCTTTCTTCCCCTTCCCAGGGCCCAGGGGCAGCCTGGCTGGGAGGAAGGGAGGGCAGAGGCATCTTTCCTTTTGTGCAGGACTCAAAGTGAATGCCCTTGCCTCCTCAAAGTCCTCCTGCCATCTATTCATGCTAACATGTTTTCTCGAAGGGGCTTTTTCTTCAATTACGCCATTGATTTAATACTGTCCCGCATTGATTCCTGAATGCTCCTTAATGGGACCCATTAATTCGGCCTGTTTGCTACACGGACATCAGCGCTTCTCAATGACAAATTGGCGGCGGAAACTGTCGGGGAAGGAAGCCCAGGCTCCAGGTAAACATTTCTCCTGGGCTCCTTTACTCAGCCCGCCACCCCCACATCTCAGCTCTGAAAGGCAGTGCACCTTGAAGGGAAGACCAGTCGGTCCTGCGGTGCGGGTACTAATGACTGACCAGCCAGCTCCCCAAGCGGAACTGGAAGGGCGCAGCCAGCTACCGTATGTCAGAAGCAACCTCCAAGGAGCCGTTTGTCTTCAGCGTAAAACCATTTCCAGCCCCAGATGCGCCCCCGACGTCCCCTCTAACCGGCTTTACCTGTCATCTCCCAGGGGCCTGCTGGCGCAGGGGGCCAGGACTCTCTCCTCGTTCCCAGGGGCTTGCCCAGTGAGGACCGCGGCTGGATGTGCATCTCCTCGGTCAGCTTTTTCAGAGTATCAAGTATTCAGTAAGAAATATGCAACATTACCACGCGTCGTATTGCTCGACAATACTGCATTGGCTTTAACAGGAGACTGTAAAAAAGGGGAACATAAAAAGGTACAAAAAAAGTCTTGATCACTCTTTACCACCTCCAAACGAGCCGGGCTTTCAGAGCTGCAGCCAGCTCGTGGCCCCGCGTTGGGGTCAGTGATGCCTAGTATTGTGCAACGGGACATCAACGAGCGTCAATGCCTCCTGGAAAGACACGTCTGGGTAAAGTGCCTACACCGCCATCTTCTCGTCATCCTCCTTCTCCTCCTGTAAACGCAGCGGATCATCGCAGGGAACACGGAAAAGTGACTCAGAGCTGCGAGACCTTCCTGGGCAGGGGCCGGGGCCGCGGGCTGGGCTCAGTCCTCCGGGTCCCGTTCTCCAGGGTGCTGGGGCGCGCGGCCAGCGGCTTGGGGGGCAGTGCGGGCGGCTCGGGGGTGACAGGGATGGACAGGCTGTGAGGTAGCGGGACCGGGCGCCGCACAGTCCGCTCATAGACGCTGTAGGGCGGGGGCGTCTTGCTGTCCTTGCGCGCTGGCTCCTCAGGTGCCCCGTAGCCGGACCCTGACCCAGGCACTGGCGCCGATGGTTCATTCACCGGGTTTTCAAAGCCTGAGATTTCCGACACGCTACACCGGCTGAGCGAAGAGATGCCGCTGCTGCAGCTGCCCGACAGCACCGGCGAGTTGGAGAGCAGCCCAGACGAGTGGTACTCCACGGGAGAGGGCGTGAAGGACTGCCCGGGGCCCTGCGAGGAGGAAGGGGTAGAGTCAGGGAAGCAAGGGGGACACACAGGGGAGTCAA
>PVJC01029032.1:0-22164 GCA_004026665.1 Murina feae | reverse complement strand
GTAAGTAGAGAAGAATGTATGGCAAAGGTAGGATGAGAGAAAAAGAGGGAGGGAAGAAAAGTTATAAAGGGGGAGCTGGTAGAGCTTAAAAGGAGAATGGGAAGAAGGAAGGAATGGGGGAGGGAGCAAAGCAAGTCAGAGGGAGGAAGTGAAGAAAAAAATTAAGGTGGGAAGGAAGGAAAAGGGGAGGGTGGGCAGGAGTAAAGATAAAGGAAAGAAGGAATGTGGGAAGGGAAGGAGGGTGTAGAAAAATAGGAAGAATGATGATGGAACAGAAGTAGGAAATAAGGAGGAAAGAAAAGTTTATAAATGATGAGTCAGTAGGAAAAGTGTTACATAAAAGAGAAAAATTGTGTGAGAGGAAGAAGCCAATAAGGAAGTCAAATACAATTGTGTGTGAAGGGTATAAGATTAAAAAAGAAAGTTAATAGGGGTGACCAGGCTGGCAGGGGAGGGCAGTTAGGGGTATCAGGCAGGCAGGCAGGCAGACTGGTTAGGGCAGGCAGGTAAGTTAGGAGTTAAGAACCAGAGTTCCTGGATTGTGAGAGTCCCCAAGAACTCCATATTGGAGAGGGTGCAGGTCAGGCTGAGGGACCGCCCCCCTGTCCCCTCCCCCATGCACAAATTTTGTACACCGGGCCCCTAGTGTTTTTATAAAGACCTTGAAAATTCAATGTACACAGGTAACAAAATCACTTTTAAAAAATATACAAAGACCATCAATGCTTATAGAAACAAGCAGAATGTATTACTCTCCAGGCCTGTGCCTTGAGAGTCAGGAATGTCACTCAAGATAGAAATTCACAAGCTTAAAAGTAAGACTCAATATAGCCCAGAAAGAAAAAGATTTACCCAAATTAGGATTCTGAAGGTCATCATTTGAATAAATAAGAAGACAACTTCAAAGCTTCTTTTGGAACTGGTCATTGCACTGGTTTACATCACCAAAGTCTGGGCACAGAGGTCATACATTTACATTAACAGAGATAATCATATTTTACTTGCAGGGCAGACTGCAAGTTCATGGGCCAGGACTTTGATTCAATTGGTTCTGCACAGCAACACCATGCACCCTGTGTCATGCTGAGCGCATAATGATCGTCAAGAATAATTTCTGATTAAATGAATGCACAGAGGTTACACAGAACAACAAAACAGCCATAATTGTGCAATCCTCAGAACTCTTTGCCTCTGTAAATGATTATTTCTGGTTTCAGAATAGTGCTGTGCTTTTCTATGACAACACTTTATCTCCAGGAGATTTTCTACTTTGCTATGGGTCTTTACATGGTTTATAACTGAATCTTTGTCTTCAATTTATTTTCAGACCCTTTTCTCTCTGGACTCATATAAATCCACTACAAAAAGGTCTTTTAAATGAAAATGATGTCAAATACTAAAAGTGTCCCCTGAGGGCACACCTTTGAGTCCATTGGATTAAGGCTAGAATTACACTTTGTTTCAATCTTTGTCTCAATTTCCACTTTATTTCTGTTTCAGTTGAGGATGTTAAACATTCTTCATCTTTTTCTCACATGTTCATATTAAAAATTAAATACTCACTGTTCAACCTTTTCTCTAGATAGTTTCTGTATATCAAACATCTGCTTAAGCAAACCAAATACTTCAGGCTACAGAGGCTAAGTACAGGCATGGTTGATCCTCTTTGGCTTAATAAGCACTTTCGATACATCACTAATTCTTAGCTATATCTCAAAAAACATCTCATCCCCATATATGATGAGAAGTTAAGATGCCTCCCACTCCTTCATGTGTCATCTCTCTAAAGGAACATAGGTGTGCCTAGAGTAGACCACAGTGTAATATGAAGGGACGATGAAAACTGGAGGATGCTATCAGAAGAAGAAATCCAATCAAGAGCCAGATGAAATATTGAGTTGTCAGAAGAGACTATTCAGAGGACAGACAGGAATGGAACAGGCCTGACGCGAAGCCGGGAGGTGGGGGGGAGAGAGGAAGGCATCAGAGAATTCAAACAAAAGTTGCTATTTGAATCCCTTGTACATGTAAGTGTGGAAGTGGCTGGCACTAGTTTGAAAGGGGTCATTCTCAGAGAATTATCAGGACCACTGAGGCAGAGCTGTGGGCTCATTTCATACTGTGATTGTAACACAGCATGACTACAATCACAAGCTGGGAAAACTAGGAACTCATTCACCACCTCCCTCCTCTGGATGGTGCCTCATTATCTATTATCTCCAATCTCCTATAATATGACATCCCTATATTTATTTAATGTCTCTTTCTTATATTGATAATAACCTCATGCCATAGCCATATTAAATTTCCCTAATGCACAAGTTGCTTCAATTGCTCTCTATCCAAACATCTTTAATAGTTCCCTACAGCTAATAGCACCCAAAATTCAAATATGTACATTATACTCTGTCAGTTGAGCTTTCGCATAAAATCATTGCAATTGAACTAAACTGTCTCTTACTACTCTCCCATTCATATACCCAACTAGAAATATTCACATTTTGTCATAATCACCCCATATTTTTTTTGCTTCTGTGTACACTTTCTTCTGTCTCAGATGTGTCCCTTGTTATCAATCTTTTATTCTTCAATGTTTAATTCATATTTTATCTTCTCCAGAAAGCCTGTTCCATTTCTTTCCCAACTATCAATGGCAATTTGTACCTCTCTCAATGTTGGTTATCATATTTTGCTTTGTAACTAAAGTTATTTTTCTTTTACCTTCAAACTATAAATATATATAGGACAGTGATATTCAACTGGTATGCCACAATAAATTTTAAAACATGCAATATCTATTTAGACAGGGGCATTGACCTCTTTCCCCTTAGATTGTCAAATAAAAACATGATGACAGCCAACACAACAATAGCCATCTGGTGTGAATGAATCAAAATTATACACATTTTTGTTAGATAGGCAAAAAGTTTAATATTTTTGGTGTGCCACAAACCTTTAGTAATTAACTTATGTGTGTCATGAGAAGGAAAAGGTTGAAAATCACTGCTACAGGATAAGAAAAATAAAAGCAATGCCTTTAGAACAGCTTCCCTATTCCAAGTTAATGCTTTAGAATTTAAACTATTTGTTTTCATAATATTTTACAGGCAGATAGGCACTTGGCAACTTCAAAAATAAGTTAGGACTACAACAATCAATTTAATTTGTGTGTAGGGGGTGTGTTTTTATATGTATGTCATAAGCAGATTCTGAATGCCAGTTCCAAAGGTGAAGTTACATATAGTGTTTTGAACAATGTAAATGTTACCACACATGATTACTGAGTGTACAGCAAATGGAATGTAAAAGAAGATAAAAATGATTTGCATTAAAGCTTTGAAATGAGATTTCAAAAGTGGTTTCATTACTTATAGGAATTGGCTTTGATAGGCAGAGGGGGAAATTAGAGAAAAAGTCAGATGAAAAAGGAGAGGCTTGAGCAAAAGTGCAAGAATGAAGATAAATGGTGATTCTGGAAAGGAAAAGGAGAAACCTTGTCTGCTGACAACAGAGACTGAGTCTGAAGGGGGAGGGGAGGAGTGGTAAATAATGTTGGATCAATAATGTGAGGTCAAGTTTTAGAAGGCTCTGAAAAGCAGAAGAAAGATTTGGATATAATGTGATAATAATTGGTTATATTTATAAAGTGACTTATAGTTTACAAAGCACATGGATTTTTTTTTTTCATTTAAACTTCAATTTGTGGCAGGCACTCTGTATTATAGATGAGGAATTAAAACCAGAGCAGTTAAGAATCTTCTGAAAATCACACAGCTGATAAAATATGGGATACCTGACTTACTACTCAGTGTTTTTTTGCATCTACACCCTGTTATCTTCTGCATTTTTAGGCAATAGATTGAAATGACTGGTGTTTTAGGAAATGTGTCTATCTGTGTCAGAGATAATTCTATTGGAAATATACAGTCTGCAATGTGGAGGGAGGCCAAAAATATGACCTATGTCTGAAACAAAATACAGGTTAATGGGGTAGGGAACTGAACACAAATGATATTATAAATTGCCTGAATAAAATTTTCATGGGGAGTATCATTTGGAAACAAGAAACAGTTTCTTGCAATAATTTCTTTAATGATGATGACAAAATAACATTTTTCTGCATATCACACTTAGAATGTGTAACTACATTTTCTTTCTAGAACAGTGATTAACATCAAAAGCATACAGCCTACCTTGTTAAGAAAAAAAGATATCAGCACCTGGGAGATAATAGCCTTACTGGAAAACCATAAAGTCAGATTTCAGTAGAAGTTTAACATGGCATTGATCAAAAATAAATAAAAATATTACTGAAATATATTTAGACTTTTGGTGGAGTAAAATGTGTTTCTCTATTTTTCAAAGGACAAAAGAATTTTCCTGCAAAACACTGAATCTAATGTGGGTAATAAGCAGATGGAATATGAAGAGAGGACAAATGGGGGACAGGGTGCTCTGGGAATCATAAATGAGTCGATTTTTGCACAACAATAATATTGCTACCACTGACAATAAACAGAATGTGCCAGGGGACTAAACTGCCAGTCCTACATTCATAGTTCCTGTCAGAGAGTTGCAAAGTGGGTTAATAAATAAAACTAAACAAGATAAAAAGATGATAGTCCGATTCCTCTAGAATATATGACTGGGTTTGTTTATTTGGTTGGCAATATTGGTTTTCCTTTTACTTGTTAGTTTTTTTTAATTTTTAGAGATGTCTAAAAAATAAAATTCAATGAGAGTAAAATGATTATAAGGAATAGGGATTTGAAGTTACTATTACAAGCCAGTTTTTATAAAGTAAGAACGTAATAGTGGCGTACTGTGTGCTTGTGTTCAGCTCAATAATTTCATTTTCTAATTCCTTATTAAAAGATTGGGATTGCATAGAATATCTGTATTTAAAACTTTCTGAGGATTATCAAGTGTGACAGCAATGATAAGGCCACTTCTGATACATTTTAATAGGCAGAAGAAGGACCAAAGTGGAAAAACAGCTAGGCAGTTTTGAGATCCTTCAAAGGGTAAACATTGGCATGAAATTCTATGGATTACTACTTTCAGCTGCTATGCACCAAATTACTATACATTCACAGCATTTTGTGCAATTAATTTCTCTGCAAATGAATCCAATTTATGAATAGCCATTCTTAGCTTATTATTTTGGCTGAGGTTAGTTGAAGCAAAGATGATATGTGGTAGGATAAAGAAAGATACTTTTCAAAACTTGATTCAAACATGTCAGAAGCATCAATAACTACAATCTCTGAATGAGTTCACGTACATCTCTTCTGGGTCCTAAAGTACAAGCTAAGACAATCAGTTTCATGATTACATTTTTTCTAAATTTGTAAGGTGTTTGGCATGGGAGTGGAGGAGAAGAATATCAGCAGATAGTTGAGTTTTTGTATGTGTGCATTTGGTTCTTGTTTTGATTGATTGATTGATTTTAATTTAAATCTGTTATTGTTGAAAGTATAATATTTGTCTCCTTTTTCCCCCATTGACCTCTTTTACCCACTTCTGCGCCTCCTCCCAGCACATGCCCTCACTCCCTTACTGTCTGTGTTCATTGGTTATGCTTATATGCATGCACAGAAGTCCTTTGGTTGATCTCTTACCCCTGCCCCTCCTCTGACTTCCCTCTGAGGTTTGTTGGTCTGTTTGATGCTTCTCTGTCTCTGGATCTATTTTTGTTCATCAGTTTATGTTGTTCATTATATTCCACAAATGAGTGAGAGCATGTGATCTTTATAATTCCCTGACTGGCTTATTTCATTTATCATAATGCTCTCCAGGTCCAGCCATGCTATTGCAAATGGTTAAGAGTTCTTTCTTTTTACATAAGTGTAGTATTCCATAGTGTAGATGTACCATAGTTTTTTAATTCACTCATCTGCTGATGGGCATTTAGGCTGTTTCCAAATCTTAGCTATTGTAAATTGTGCTGCTATGAAAATAGGGGTGCATATGTCCTTTCTGATTGGTGTTTCTAATTTCCTGGGATATATTCTTAGAATTCAGATCACTAGGTCAAATGGGAGTTCCATTTTTAATTGTTGAGGAAACTCCATATTGTTTTCCACAGTGAGATCTACCTGGTACTGGCACAAAAATAGACATATAGACCAAATGGAACAGAACAGAGAACCCCAAAATCAACCCAAGCCATTACACTCAATTAATATTTGACAAAAGAGGCAAGAGCATACAATGGAGTCAAGACAGTCTCTTCAATAAATGGTGTTGGAAAAATTGGACAGATACATGTAAAAAATGAAACTAGTCTACCAACTTACACCATACACAAAAATAAATACAAAATGGATAAAGAAGTTAAACATAAGATGAAAAATCATAGAAATATTAGAAAAATACATAGACAGCAAAATCTCAGACATATCTTGTAGTAATATCTCTACCAATATGTCTCCTAGGACAATGGAAACTAAGGGGAAATTAAACAAATGAGACTACATCAAAATAAAAAGCTTCTGCACAGCAAAATAAACCATCAACAAAACATCAGGTTCTAATCTCCAAAATTTATGCAGAATTTATACAACTTAACAAAAGGAAGACAATCCAATAAAAAAAAATGGTCAAAGGATTTAAATAGACACTTTTCAAAAGTGAACATACAGAAGGCCAAGAGACATATGAAAACATGCTCAAAGTCACTGATCATCTGAGAGATGCAAATAAAAACAACAATGGGGTACCATCTCACACCTGTCAGAATGGTTATCATCAAATAATCAACAAATGACTAGTGCTGGCAAGGATGTGGAGAAAAAGAGACCCTTGTACGTTGCTGGTGAGAATGTTCTTGTTGTTTTTCAGAGAGGAAGAGAAAGGGAGAAAAAGAAACATTAATGTGAGAGTGCAACATCAATGGGCAACCTTCTGCATGCTCCCTACCAGGGATCAAACCCAAAACCCAGGCATGTACCCTGATGGGGGACAACACCCAACCAACTGAGCCACACCAATCAGGACCTGTGATTACATTTTTTATCTTGGATACCAGACATTGACAATTTGGAAAGCAGAACCTAAAAATGGTGAAACACTGATCTTATGGCAGTTTCATTGTCGTAAGATAAACACTATCTCTAAAGTTCTAATAAAATGTTGTTCAGAGATATAATCTCTGATCTACATTTCAGAAATCAATATAGACATATGAGGATAAATGGTAGGATACAGTTCCTAGCTTAATATCTTATAAAGGTTTTGGGAGTTTTATGAACTACTAGAGGCCCGGTGCACAAAAATTTGTGCATTTGGGGGGGTCCCTCAGCCCAGCCTGTGCCCTCTCACAGTCTGGGACCCCTCAGGGGATGTCCATCTGCTGGCTTAGGCCTGCTCCCTGAGGAGTCGGGCCTAAGCTGGCAGTCAGATATCCCTCTGGCAGCCCAGGGGCCCTTGGGGGATGTCCACTTGCCAGCGGGGAGCAGGCCTAAGCAGCATTCAGACATCCTTAGTGCTGCTGAGGAGGTGGGAGAGGCTCCCACCACCATTGCTGTACTGGCAGCCCTCAGCCTGGCTTGTTGCTGAGCAGAGCTTCCCCTGTGGAAGTGTGCTGACCACCAGGGGGCAGCTCCTGCATTGAGCGTCTGCCCCCTGGTGGTCAGTGTGTGTCATAGTGACCAGTCATTCCCAGTGGTTCTGCTGTTAGGTCAATTTGCATATTACCCTTTTATGATATAGGATAGAGGCCCAGTGCATGGGTGGGGGTCAGCTTGTTTGCCCTGAAGGGTGTCCTGGATCAGGGTGGGGGTCCCACTGGGGTTCCTGGCCAGCCTGGGTGAGGGGCTGAGGGCCATTTTTAGGTTGGCCACACCCCCTTCAGGGTAGGGGTCCCTGCTAGGGTGCCTGGCCAGCCTGGGTGACAAGCTGATGGCTGTTTGCAGGCTGGTCACAGCCCCCAGTGACCCAAGCTCCCAACAAGGCTGGCTGGAAGCAGGTATCTGGGATTTATTTATCTTCTATAATTGAAACTTTGTTGCCTAAGCAGGCAGCTTCCTCCATCACCGGGGCAACAAAGCCTCCTGTTTGCTCTAATTCTGTGGCTGCCGGCCAACATCTTGGTTGGGTTAATTGGCATATAGTCACTCTGATTGGCTGGTGGGCATGGCTTGGGATGTAGCAGAGTGATGCAATTAGCATATTACTCTTTTATTAGATTAGATGTTGTGAGGGGGAGGAAAATTTCTGACATAAAACTAGTAGTAGCTTATGTCTCAAGAGTATAGTTGTGGGGAACATTGGCATGTGCACCCAGATACCTCTTCAATGAAGGACTTAATATCCTAGCTTCTGCCCTATAAAGAATGCCTTTTATTATCAGACCTTTAAGGAATTGCCTCAACTAAAGAGAGCCACCTCTTCTAACTTTGCATTACTTTCCAGATTAATCTGTCAAATATCAGGTCAGTATAGTAGGTGTGTAAATTCCTGGCCTGATCAGCCTTACTCCAGGCAATTCTAAAGGCACATTCTATCAGGAAAAGAATATCTTTCATTTTGAATCTCTTTCTCTGAATTCTTCTCTTCAGGAAATACTTGGATCCTCTTTTGAAAGTCTTCCCTGATTAAGTCAAGTTCAGCCTAATCTCACATTTGTTTAAGTCCAAGACCATTTATTAGGAATCTTGATTACAACTGCAAAATCTTTTCACTTTTGCCATACCTAGTAACTTAATCAAGAAGATAAATCTCACACATTTACAAGTCCTGCACACACACTCAAGGGGAAGGATTATATAAAGGGAGTGTATAGGAAGGCAGAATGGGAGACATTCAGAGTCTATATTAGAATTATGCCTACTGTTTTCATATAAATTAAATAACTTCATATTTCCACTTGTCTCAGCTATGCTTTAAAGCTTTACAAGGCACTTCACATATATTTTATCTAGTGTGTGTGTGTGTGTGTATGTGTGTGTGTGTGTGTGTGTGAATTATCCAAAATTAGAAGAAACAAAAATTGGGAGCAAAGTGCAATGTCCTTTTGAAAGGAAGGGGTTAAAGTAGAATTAGGTAGAAAGGGAAAGGGGTGGAAGAAGGAGGAATTGTGGAGCTAGCTGAAACCACAAAATGTTTTGCAGAAAAACTGGATGGATAACAGAAAAGCAGGAAAGCAGAAAAACAGGGTGTTTTGAAACAAAAAATAATAATCCAGAAGTTACAGTTTATAACTCTGTAAATTAACCAATTCTGTATACATAATCTAGCAATTTTAGATGTTCCTTTATTTTATTACTTCTACATAGCTCCTCAATTTCTCTTTTAGTCTCAATGTTTTACTGAATCCCTCATAAGAAAATTATTTAAAGAAATCTTTGACCTCATATATTTGTGTGAAAATCATCCCAGTTATACAAATTACCTATTTCAATGGCTGTATAATCCAGTTATTTACCTGAGACTTCAATACTTTTTACACTCTCACTGCCAAATTCAATTTAAGTTTGAACGTTGTCAGTGGTGGGCAATCTTGCTATGTCCCAATGCTTCCTTTCCATTGTAAATTGACAGAAAGTTCTTCCTCTAAAGAGGGATGATTTTAATATAAGATTATATTAATTCTAGCAGACAATAAATATTCTTGAACCAATTGATAAATTAATAAAATAAGAGAATTAATGGTTATTTGTGGTGAAGATTTCTAAAGAATATTATATGGCAGTCTTGTAAAAGTTTTATAAAGAGATTACCTGAAAGGTTAAAAGTCATTTAAGAAGTCTAGTTCAATTGCCTTATATTGTCAGTAATAAATTTCCCAAAACCATATATTCTTTATGAAAATGTTAATGAAAATACACTCATAATTTTTTTATTGTTCCACAAATCCTTGTGTTCTGTTTACCACACCGCCCCCCCCCCCCAGTATTTTTCTGTTCTTTAGGTTGTGTGATTTTTATTGCTCTTTAAATTTAAATTCTTTCCTCTGTTGTCTTTGTCTGCAATCTGCCATTCAACCCATTCAATTATTATTTCTTTTTAAATTTCAGATATTGTATTGTTTAGTTCTAAAATTTCCATTTAATTCTTTTTGAGTTTTACTTTTTCCACTGATACTGTTTATCTTTTCACTTCTAAGTATGTTCACCATGACCTCATTGAACATGGTTATAATAGACAGCCTTAAGTATTTGTCTGATAATTCCACCATCTGTCTCATCTCATTGTTAGCATATGCTGATGGTTCTTTTCCTGAAATTTAATCAGAATTTCCTAGTTCTTTGTATGCTGAATAAGTCTGGGCTGTATCTTAGATATTTTTAATATTGTGCTTTGAGACGCTGGCGTCTGTTAATATCCTTTGGAGAATGTTGCTTTTGTACTTTAGAGGACATCAACCCAGTTAGTTTCACAACACAACTTGTTTCACTGAGTGTGAGGGTTCCAATGCCCATTATATTTTCTAAATCTTTTATGTTGTTTGCTACTCAGAGGCCAGTCAGCTACTTAGGCAGTTGTTTATATGGTAAGTTTCTTGAAGTCTTTGACACACTTCTTTGGATCTGTTCTGCATATTAGCAACTTGAGTCAGCCTGGAATTTTATGTTGCTTCATATACAGGTTTAAGAGATGCTTTCCTTCATATCTCTTCTCTGGTATTTCTCCCACACATTCCAACTCTCTAAGCCCCTTGCCTCTGGCTGGAAAATGAAATACTCTTGGAGTTCTAGACTTTCACACTGTTGTGTAATCCCTTGTGATTGAAGTCTTCAGTAAGGTGACCAGATTTTAACATTGGTAAAGTGGGACACCATTGACCGCTTGGCCGCTGAAAACCGTATATTCCATTCCCGTTCTCCCGCTGTTCCCTAGCTTGTCGTGCATTCTTTCCAAAAATCGGAACTTTTTTAAAACGCCGTGGGACACGGGACAAATTGTTAAAAATCAGGACTGTCCCGCCAAAAGTGGGACGTCTGGTCACCTTAGTCTTCAGGACAAAGTAGTGGAAAAAAAGATAAAGAAAAAAATAACAAGAATTTTCTCCACACTCATTGGACAACAGGAGCTCCTTTTCCTGTTTCTTATGGCCAAAGAGATGGGTTTTTGTGTTTTTATGTTTGGTTGGTTGTTTGGGTTTTTTGTTTGTTTGTTTGTTTGTTTGTTTGTTTTGGGGGGTAAGTACTAGTGTCGCAGTCACCATAGCCATGCACTTTTATGACTGGCACTGTCCTCAGGAGAGTGCTGGAAGAAAAAGGGAGGAGAAAAAAAGTGATTTTCCCTTCTACTCTTTGATATGCAGGATGCTGCTTTCCTTGTCCTATGGCTAAAAACAGTTAATTTTTGTGCCAGCACACCATATACTATTTCAGAATTTGGGTGAAGCACAGAGGGTAAAAGGAAAAAAATCGTAATATTAATTTCCACTATGGGTTATTATTCAGGTTTTTATTTCTGTCTTCAATCTGCCTGCTCTTGTTTATTTACATTTCAGATTCCTTAGATTGGTTGCCTTCTCTGTCCAGATATTTTATTGTAATCAGTGAGAGATATGGAGAGACCAACTCGACTGGCCTCCGATTATTTTAAATGAGCAAAATATAATATGTTGCACATTGTTGGAGTCCTTACTCCTTAATCCTGCTCAACTAAGCCAACTGTTGGGGATGAGTTCCCCTGCCAAGGATTGAACCTCCTCAGATGCCATGTATTAGACTGAGAAGACATGAGAAGTTGTGGGTGTATAAGAGAGTCTTTACTGCAGACCTAGTAGCCATTGCTACCAAGTAGCTATCAAACAAAGCAGTTCCGTAAATCAGGCAGCTGTGCACTGGCTTGCCAATAACATACTTTATGCCAACTTAAACAAAAGAGATTTCTTGCCCCAATAGTGACATCAGTCTTTTGGGTTAAAGAAGGGCACACTTGCATAGTAGAATAAGATTGCTATGTCCTTTCTTTTCCACCTATGTCTGATAAATTGTCCTTGGCCTTGAACATCTGGTGTACTCTAGACAGGGCCTCCCACACTCAAATTGGCCTTGAACAACCAGTGTACTCTGATCAAGATTCTCAACACATCTAACTCAAACTTCCAATTATATAAAACTAGAGGCCCGGTGCACAAAAATTTGTGCACTTGCGGGGGTCCCTCAGCCCAGCCTGTGCCCTTTCACAGTGTGGGACCCCTCGGGGGATGTCCACCTGCTGGCTCCACTCCCTGGAGGATCGAGCCTAAGCTGGCAGTCAGACATCCCTCTGGCAGCCTGGGAGCCCTTGGGGGATGTTCACTTGCCAGCGGGGAGCAGGCCTAAGCTACAGTTGGACATCCTTAGCTCTGCTGAGGAGGCGGGAGAAGTTCCCATTACCACTGCTGTACTTGCAGCTGTCAGCCAGGCTTGTGGCTGAGCAGAGCTCCCCCTGTGGGAGCATACTGACCACCAGGTAGCAGCTCCTGCATTGAGCGTCTGCCCCCTGGTGGTCAGTATGTGTCATAGTGACCAGTCATTCCCAGTTGTTCTGCTGTTAGAATCAATTTGCATATTACCTTTTATTATATAGGATGTATTTAAACCACAAATAGATGCAGAGATAGACAGATATCCTATTGCTATGTCAAATCCTGAATTTTTTACATTATCAAATAATATGGTTAATATGCTGAATGCTTGACATAGAAGTACTAACTTATTCTCTGTCAGTGTAATTTGTTTGCCTCTCTCTTTGTTTCCTTCTCTACAATCATGTTCAGTTAATAAAAACAATATCTAAATATAATAGTTTCTGTGGAAATGCACTCATAACAAATATTGATGACAGAGAATGGGTCACACTGAGTATGAGATTGTGATTCCACTCTTAATCCCATGAATATCTAAGGAACAAATTATCTTCACTGAAATTGAATGAAGTGCTTTTAGCACTTCTTTGTTTTTAATAAGAATCAGAAATATAAATATTGGAGAAAAATGTTATACTAAGAAGCATGTTTATTCTACAAAAGTTGATATTAAACATGAACAGGCATTATCCTGGGAGCATGCTAATTGGGAGAGATGATTTATGGACATGCTTATCTAACAATTTTGACTTTTCTCCATAATTGCACATGAGTCAATTTGGGGACAATTACAGAGTATTTTATTGTGCATAGGTCAGAATTTTAACATTAAATTGAGAGAAAGTACAGATGCAGCTGTGAAGAGAGTCCTTGTTCTTGAAAGATATACACTGATTTGAAGTTTGGGAGAATATTTTAATTAAACTTGAAATTCAGTTTGCATGCCAGGGTCTATGATAAATTATTAATTAGAGGATAAGAAGCAACTCTTTCCATAAATATGGAATAAGGCAAAGGAAGTTCAAAACTCTTTAATGGGAAGAGAAGAGGGAGAAATAAAAACAGAGATTATGTGTTAAAAAAAAAAAACAAGAGGGAGAGGGATAGAGTCTCAGGTTGGTAAATTCAACTCTGTTTTGCACATGAGAAAACCCAAATCCTAATTTGGTACAAATATTTGCTGTAGGTCACAGAAGCACTGGGAGACAGATTTCCGCAAGAAATAAGGGTCAACAAAGTTTCTCTGGAAAAGGGTCACATAGTACTAGTAAATATTAAGGCTTTGCAAGCTTTGTGGTCTCTGCCACTGCAGTGTATAAGCAACCATAAACAATAGGGAAATAAAAAGGCATGGCTAAATGCCAATAGAAATTTGTTTTGTAACACAAATAATGGACCAGATTTAGCAAGTGGGTTGCTGAACCCTGGTCTAGAGTGCAACCCCCCCTCCCCCAGTGAATACAACTGCATACGCTTATGCACACAAAGGGGACTTTATTTTTATAGAAGAGTATAAGGGATTAAAATTTAATATGTTAAGTGTCAATTTTTCTGTTCTCTGCAAATTAATTTGTAATGTATCCAAAAATAAGATGGATTGGAGGGGACATGAATGTGATAAACAACTATGGCAAATGCTAATTATGGAATCTAAGTGATAAGTGTATGCCTATTCCCTGTATAATTATTTCAAGTTTTCGATATGCTTGAAAATACTAATAAGCTAATATAAACAAAATTTAATATGGGACAAAATTCAAATTTCTTAAAATGTTTAAGATTCTCTATAAAATAAAAGGTATTCTTTGATGAAATTATTTTAGCAAAATAGTCATATAACATATTTGATACAGGCAATTTAAAAGAATATTTTAAAATAATTATACAACAGTTATACCTCAAAATATCCATAGCTTTGGGACACTATATCTTTTATTTATTTATTTTTTAACCCTTACTGGAGGATATTTTTTCCAATGATTTCTAGAGAGCATGGAAGGGAGAAAGGAGGGAGAGAGAGAAACATACTATGAGAGAGACCACATCATTTCATTGCCTCCAACATGCACCCTTACTGGGGCTTGGGAACCAATAGCAAGGTATGTGCCTTTGGTCAGGAATTAAACCTGTGACCCTTTGGTCTGCAAGGCTACGCTTTAACCACTGAAGCCACAGGCCAGGGTTGTACACTATATCTTTTTAAAAAATATTTTATTGATTTTTTACATAGAAGAAGGAAGAGGTATAGAGAGTTAGAAACATCGATGAGGGAGAAACAACGATCAGCTGCCTCCTGCACACCTCCTACTGGGTATGTGCCTGCAATCAAGGTGCATGCCCTTGACCGGAATCAAACCTGGGACCCTTCAGTCTGCAGGCCGACGTTCTATCCACTGAGCCAAACCGGTTCGGGCTGAACACTATATCTTCATGTGATTTTTTCCACTTATTACAGAGCTAAATTTGTTGCCAAAAGAGGCCACAGATGATTAAGCTAAGTTACATAAATTTGGCTACCAATCTAGTTTGTAAGATCTGTTTTATTCAGTCATATAAACACTCATTTTATCGGGAGTTTAAAGGAAAGTCATATTGTGATTTTTATTCAAACTTCTGATAAGAATAAGGTTATGGGAAATTAAACATTACTTGGTACATATACATCGAAAAATTAAGACAGCCCAACCCATGGGTAATTAACTGTTGCATTCATATATTTTTCCTGAGCTATATATAACTTTTTTCCTCAGAGAAGTAAGCTAAATGAAATTACAAAATGACTTCTTACGACTCACTCTGTTGTAATAGTATAGCTAATTTGAAAGTCATTACTGTTGTTGTTATGATGTAATCTCATTAAAAGCAAATTGTGCATTATTTTTTTAGCAAATCTTCAGTCAAACATTCTTCTTAATGATACTAACCATTAAAATCTATACAGATTTTCATACCATTTGCCTTTAAAAAAATTATATATATATATATATATATATATATATATATATATATATATATTATTGATTTCAGAGAGGAAGGAAGAGGGAGAGAGACATAAAATAAAAAACATCAATTATAACAAAGAGTCACTGATTGGCTGCCTCCTGCATGCATGACACTGAGGATCAAACCCACAACCCAGGCATGTGCCTTGACCAGGAATTGCACCGTGATCTGGTTCATAGTTCAAGGCTCAACCACTGAGCCATGCCAGCCAGGCAGCATTTGTCTTTAAGTAAGTGTGTATACAGTGTATTGTTTACCAGTATAAATATTTTTATCAATATGTGGAATATTAAGAGTTTATTGATGGCTCTTATTTTCATATCTTGCTATCTCAAAGAGTCAATGAAGAAAGTGAGCCATGGAGTGTCAAAAAATATTAACCAATCATGAAGAAAATTAGTCCTATTTTCTCTGTTATAACTTTCACACTTAGATGTGGTGTAGATATATCACTGATGATGCCCTGGACACAAACACAAGGAAGTAGTTCCAAAGCCTTAGATACATGAGCATCACTAAAAAATTTCAAGCTGTGCAAATATTAAAAATAGCAATGATTTTAAAAATTTCTGTATACCTCAACAGTACTAAAATCAAGCCAAAAACATCTTTATTTTACCTGGGATGCTCAGGTAGTCAACTTCTCACATTTTAATTAATAGCTCATGATTTTGAGCCTCCTCCTTCTTTTTTTATGAATGGCACGATAGCAAGTAAAATAGGAACAATAGAGCAAATCAACTGAAATAATATTCACTCATAAACAGTTAATGAAATTAAAATTAGCAAACTAATCAGACCACTTTTTAACCATTGAATTAATAGGGATCAGAGTTGCATTTGATCAAAACCTAGTACAGCTCTGGTTTTCAGTTATTCTTCTCCGAATGTTTACTTAGCCACCTCATTAAGAAAAGCAAAGTGTATATAGTCAAGTGGAGTTCAAGTACACTTGAAAAGTTATACTCAATGATACTTTTGGACAAAAACATAAATTACTAACATATAAACAATCTAAAAGAGATTGCATAATGTTACTATAGGCCTAGAACTATGTATTTGGAAGGCATGCAAAAGAAGTTTAAAGAAAATAATCTGTCAGAGAAATGAGAAGTGACAACTTAAGCATGACACTGTTTGATGTTGATACAACTGCAATAGAATTTATGTTTATTTAATACTAGGGGCCTGGTGCATGAAATTCATGCACTGGGGGAGGGGGGGTTCCTCAGCCCAGCCTGCCCCTCTCACATATTGAGAGACCTAAGGGGTGTCCTATGGACAGCTGAGGCCTGCTCCCTGCTCCCCTTAAGGAGCGGGCCTAAGCCGCAGCCTGGCCTCCATTTGTGGGAGGCAACCATGCTAATCAGGGGAAGCCACCAGCCCCATCATGTCGCTGCTGCAGCCACTGCCAGTCACCACAGCCACCAAGGTGTTTTCATCAACATGGACTCCAGTCCCTTCACCATGAAAAAATTACAACTTTCTTTAGGCATTTTCAAAATATGTCTTTCATAGGATATGACCTTTCTTTCTTTCTTTCTTTCTTTCTTTCTTTCTTTCTTTCTTTCTTTCTTTCTTTCTTCCTTTCTTTCTTATCCTCACCTGAGAATATGTTTCCATTGATTTTTAGAGAATGTGGAAGAAAAGGGAAAAACAGAGAGAAACATCAAAGTGAGAGGAACACTTTGATTGGTTGCCTCCTGCATATGCCCTGACTTGGGCCCTGGCCAGGGAGGAGCCTGCAACCTAGGTACATGCCCTTGGTCAGAATTGAACCCAGACCCTGCAGTCAGCAGGCCCAGGCATTATTCACTGAGCCAAACCGGCTAGGGCAGGATATCACATTTCTTAGCCCTCCAGCAGTAGGCTTTCATTTTTTTTCTTCCAGGAGTATGGTAGAAAAACCCTAGATCTCCTTTAGGGATTATTATTACCCAACTTACTAAGAATATTACCAGTGGCATACAAGGAGCTTAGCCAATGAGCGGTAAGAAAAGGTATTTCCTCTGTAGTTCACTCCAATCACTGGCTCCACCCCTGCCCCTCCAATCGCAGCTCCACCCCTGCCAAGGCCTGTAACCTCTGGCCAAGGATGCAGGTCTGGGCAGGGGACCCCCAGACCCCTGCAATCACTGGCTCTGCCCCTGCCCCTCAGATTGCCGGCTTCACAGAGCCCAGGCTTCTGCAATCACTGACTTTGCCTCTGCCCAGGCCCCTCCAATCACCAGCTCTACCCTTGCCCCACTGGCAGCCTCTGGCCAAGGCTGCAGGCCTGGGCAGGGGACCCTCAGACCCCTGCTTTGCTGGCTCCACTGGTGCCCAGGCCCCTGTGATCTCCGGTTTTGCCCCTGCCCATGCCTGAGGCCTCTAGCAAAGTCCTCTGGCTTGGGCAGGGGACCCCAGCCCCCTATGATCATCTCTTTTGCCCCTCAGGCCCTTCATCTCCCCCATCACCTGCCTGGCTAACAGACCTGACCACTTCAGTGATGCAGCTGAGCCAGACTGGGGTGCCACCATCTTGTGGCTATGGGGAAAGCCATCTTTGTGATGTAGTGATGCCTAATTTGCATATTACTCTTATTAGATAGGATGTGCTATGGACGCCACCATCTTGTGTCCATGGGGGAAGCCATCTTGTGGCTATGGGGGAAGCCATCTTTGTGAAGGAGTGATGCCTAATTTGCATATTACTCTTTTATTAGATAGGATATCCTCCTAATTTTATGGATTTTAAAACATACTGAGCATGATACAAGCAATAATGTTTCTAGTTTTCTTTTTAATTCTTTTCAAATGTTGTATTTTTTATTATTTAAATAAAGCTTTAATATTTGTAGTTTGGTTTTTTTCTCTCATTTAGTAATTCACTAGAACAAACAGATGCCAGAATAAGGAGACAAGGAGAGCATTGAAGCAACCTTTAAAAACTCACATACATGTTATTTGTGTGGTATTTGTGAAGCAATAGCACCAGTTGGATCTACCATACATTCTAATGTTTGTCCTTAGGTTGATAATAACCATGTATGTTGTAATAAACTCTGACTTAAGAGTCATATAGGCCTCAGTTAAAATCCCTGCTCTGCTACTCACAAGCACTGTGATAATAGAAAAACTACTTTACTTCTTTGAGCCAGTTCTTTCCTTCAGGGTAAATGACATCTATTTTTCAGGGCGAGTAAATGAGGAAATATACATTATAGGACTCAAGTGCTTGCTAAATGGTCATTCTTTTCTTTATACCTGCTTTATCAAAAATAGGTTTAAAATATACTTACTGTTTTTCCAGCATGGCAGATTAGATATGGCAGACTAGATATCTTAGGAAAAAATTAAACATTTTATCTAAGCATCTATCAATACTTGGTTAAAAGAATGTAATAAATGCAGAGATGAACACTTTAAATAAATGAAAGAATATCATGGGGAATGACAGAAATAAAAACAGAAATGGACATTAGGAAAAAAGAGAGGTAAGCTATGGTAATTGCTAAGACTATCTTGAGGGATATTTGCTGATCTCAAAAGCAGATGCTAATGTGTGAGAATGAAAAGCAAGTCTTGACATTGGAAAAGTCAAATTTGAGGCTGTAATTTAAAGCCAAGGATCTTGAAGGATGACAACTTCAGTGAAAGGGTAGATAAAATCAATAGGAGAAAAGAGGGCATACATAATACTTTCAATAATAAAGATTTTTAAAAATAAATTAATTAACTCATACATACAATAAAATGGAAAAAGGAAAGGGTAGATTCGGTCTATATGACAGAAAAAATATGTTTAGGAAAATTGAAAATTTATAACCACATGTGAATCCTCATGTTGTACTGGTATTTGAATGTACAATATCACTATGATTTAAGAAATCCCCAAACCAAGATGGTACCATAAATGTGACTCAGGTTGACATTGTTAGTAGCAAATCTCTTCTAACATAATATATTTTCAACCAGGGTCATCTAGTATTCCCATAGGTAGAGTCCTGCTGAACAGGAGATCATAAACAAAAATCATAAATACATGAGAAAACAAGCCATATGAACAAAAGTTAGAAAATTTTTAAAGAGCAGAAATAAAGTTTCAAAAACTACAATCACTTGAATATAGATTTAAAAATATGGATTGTCCTGGCCAGTGTTGCTCAATGACTAGGGCATTGGTCTGTGAACTGAAGGGCCCAGGGTTCGATTCTGGTCAAGGGCATATGTGTGGGTTGTGGACATATGTCAGCAGGGAGTGTGCAAGAGACAAGTGATCAATTATTCTATCATTGATATTTCTATCTTTTCCTCTCCCTTCGTCTCTAAAATCAATAAAAATATATTTAAAACTTTTTTTAAATGTTTGGGGAATCAGTCAATTGAAAGCTGGGATTGTGGAATGTTTATTTTTATCATAAGCAAAGCATGAACAAAGCTCAGAAGATATAAACAGGATGTTCACTTTTGTTAGAAATAAGAAAAATATGTGTGTCGATCATCATCATCATCATCATCATCATCATCATCATCATGCTTATATTGTTGTAGAGATAGTAAGTTCTGGTTCTGTCATGAACTATGGCCTTGGGAAAGCTACTTTTACTGTGTTACAATTTCCTCACTTGTAAAATGAGGATAAGAATAATATCTGAAACTAGTGTTTTTATGAGGACAGGTGAGATTATAAAAGCCCACATTTAGTTGTTCAATACATATCAATAAATATTCAATAGGGATATTTAAGTATATTCATATTAAAATGCGCATTCAAAACTTATCACTATGTGATAAAGTGTTAAACATTGGTAAACCAAGCTGGTTAAGACAAAATAAACAGTTAAGTGAGAAAATAGGCATATAAGCCAGCAATTATAATGCAATGAATATTTTTGCTTAATATAGATGCATATAAATTGATACTAAAAACCTGGAAGAATGAAAGGCAAAGATTTCATCTTGATACAGTCAGCCAATGCTTCACATAAAAGGAAATATTCAAGCTGAATTGAAAATGATTAATAAGAATTTCTTGACAGAAAAGGAAAGGAATGGAGAAAACACTCTGGGCAAAGTAAAAAAGAATCACAAGGTTACTTCCAGAGAATGACACACTAGTGCAGGAAAGGCCTAAGGAGGGGACAGGTGCAGGATGGAGGGTGTCATAGAGCGGAAAGGGAAATTGAATAGAAGATACAGAGATTTCCCACATATCCCTTACCCACACCCAAGCATAACCTCCCCATCATCAATATCCTGTACCAGGGTGGTACTTTTGTTACAATGACAGAATCAACATTGACACATCATTATCACTCAAAGTCCATAGTTTACATTAGCATTCATTATTGGTGTTGTACATTCCATGGGTTTGGACAAATATAAAATGACATGTATCTACCCTTTTAGTATAGTACAGAATCGTTTTCACTGCTCTAAAAAATCTGTGTTCTGCCTAGTCATCCCTCTGTCCCTCCTAAACTGGCAAACATTGATCTTTTTACTGTATCCTTAGTGTTGTCATATAGATGGAATCATACAATATGCTTTCTTTTCATATTGGCTTCTTGTACTTAATAATATGCATTTAAGTTTCCTTCATGTCTTCTCTTGGCTTGATAGCTCATTTTCTTTTAGTGCCTAATAATAATCCATTCTCTCCATGTTTATCTATTCACCTACTGAAGAACATCTTGGTTGGTTTTAGGTTTTGGCAATTATGGATTAAGCTTATTATAAACATGCAGGATTTGTTGTGGACATACATTTTTCATTCTTTTGGGTAAATAGCAAGAAGAACAATTGGTGGATCACATGATAAGAGTATGTATAGTTTTGTAAGAAATTGCCAACTGTATTCAAAAGTCACTGGACCATTTTGCATTCTTATCAGCAATGAATGTGAGTTCCTTTTGCCTACATGGTCAGCATTTTTTTTCAGTGTTCTGGACTTTGGCCATTCTAAAAGGTATATAGTAGTATCTCGTTGTTGTTTTTCCCCTAGCTTTATTGAAATATGGTTGAAATATAACATTGTGTAAGTTTTAAATGTACAAGGTGATGATTTGATACATGTATGTATTCTGAAATTGTTATTACAATTAGATTAGTAAACATCTCTGTAATTTCACGTATTTGCCTTTTTTTGAGGAACTGAGAACATTTAAGATCTATTCTCTTAGCAACTTTCAGATACATGAAACAGTATTGTTAACTATCATAACCATGCTGTATATTGGATCCTCAGAATGTATTCATCTTATACCTGGAAATTTGTACCCTTCTCCCCATTTACCCAACCTTCCAGCCCCTGACAAGCACCAAACTACTCTGTTCCTATGTTTGGCTTTTAAAGATTCTACATGTAAGTTGACATCATACCTTATTTATCTTTCTTTGTCCAATGTATTTTACTTAGCATAATGTACTCAGGGTCCATCCATGTTGCCACAAATTGCCTTCTTTTTATGGAAGAATAAAATTCCATCTGTAATAATAAAAGCATAATATGCTAATTAGACAAAGCCACAGTGAGTGGGGGCCGTGGCTGAGGCAGCAGAGGTCTCCTGGCTGTGGTGGCGATGGCAGGTGGGCACTGGGGCCAAGACCTTTGCACAAATTTCATGCATTAGGCCTCTAGTTATATTATTACCAGAGGCCCAGTGAACAAAATTCATGCATGGAAGGGGGGTACCCTCTGCCCAGCCTTCACCCTTTCCAACCCAGGACCCCTCAGAGGATGTCTGACTTCTGGTTTAGGCCTCACAATCCTGGATAACTGGCTCCTAACTGTTCACCTGCCTGCCTACCTGATCGCTCCTCACTGCCCCTCCCTGCCAGCCTGGTCACCCCTCACTGCCCCCCCACCAGCC
>PVJC01029031.1:0-22161 GCA_004026665.1 Murina feae | reverse complement strand
GCCTCCATCTTGGCTGGGTTAATTTGCATACAGCCGCTCTGATTGGCTGTTGGCCTCCATCTTGGCTGGGTTAATTTGCATACAGCCGCTCTGATTGGCTGTTGGCCTCCATCTTGGCTGGGTTAATTTGCATACAGCCGCTCTGATTGGCTGGTGGTAACGGTCACATTTGCATGTTTCGCTTTTATTATAGAAGATACTTTTCTTCGCCTATTATGTGCTAGCCCAGTGCCAGAAACTGGGAATGTAGCAGGGAGTGAATAACTTTTCTGGGTTTTTATTTCTTAAAATCCAGTGGAAGTTAATAATCACACAAAGAACACAACGTGAACACAGTATAAGGGAGTGTTACCCAGAATATTGTACCGTGCAAAGTCATAGCAAAATAAGCTCTCGTCGGGTCAGGAGTAGACCAACCTGTGGTCAGGCGTTTGATCAAGAACTGCATGTGCAGAGGCTGGGAAGAGAGATGGTCCTGGGGAGGCAGGTGTGCGGCAGTGGCCTTGTGAGGGAGCAGGGGAGCAAGCCAGGGGTGGCTTGGGAAGTGTGGGGTGATGTTCAGGGACAAGAACATGCAGAAGAAATCAGTCGTGTTTGGGATTCTTAAAATCACCCTTGATTCATTACAAAGGCACCGAGGGATTTCAAAACCAAGAATAATGCCATCCAGTTTGTATTTTAAATAATGCTTCTGGTTTCCCTCATAAGGAATGCCTGAGTACATGCTATAAGAGGTTTCGTGAAATAATGGAGATAGGAAATGATGGCTTCTAGGACGACTGCGAAGAGAGGACCACTGGCAATACAAGCAGAATACAGGAGAGCAGCGCAGCCTGGTGACAGGTTGGACGCAGGCAGTGTGAGCGAGGGAGATGGAAATGGTGACCCAGGTTTCCAAGATGGAGCCACACACACACACACAGTGGAATTGGCATTTACTGAGATGGGAGCAAAGGGGGAGGAACACAATTAGAGGAGAAGGTCATAAGTTCAAGTTACATTTGAGAAGTTAATTGGACCTTGTTGATTTTTATTGCTTGTCTGTTGTTGTTTTTTTTTCCTAAATAAATTGCTTTGCACATAAATAGTTGCTGCACTTCATTTTTTAAATGCCCTCCACCCGTTAATTTAATATCCTAAACTTTGGAAAATCAGCCTTACCCAACCAATAATTTAATGTGCATTTTTTCAAGTTAAATCGATTTTCTCATAATGTCCCAAATCAAAATGATGATGTGCATCTAGATAAAGCCTTCAAAATAAGGCTACCTATTCTGAACATAAATGAATTTCTAGGTAATGTTCATGGTGAAAACCATTTTAGATTCCTGCAAATCAATGATGGACTTCTAGATTTGGGTTTGATATCATGAGAATATTAATGGGAAGAAAACATAGAAAAATGCTTCTTTGCTGACATTATGAAAAAAAACAGTCTATTTGCATTAATAAATATTATGTGGAGATGGTTCATGCATGTAATTCCACATAAATACTGCACAATTTAATTAATTTTAAAAGGCATTCTCCAAGTTTAATAATTGCAAAATCAAAATCTATACACAAATCTTAATATGTTTAGGATTTACCCTGACAAACAAAAGAAGCTTAGTTTCCTTGTCTGTTAGTTTAGTTTTAGTTTACTGCAGCTACTATACCATAAAAATTTGT
The DNA here is from genome assembly GCA_004026665.1 of Murina feae. Classification (NCBI taxonomy): domain Eukaryota; kingdom Metazoa; phylum Chordata; class Mammalia; order Chiroptera; family Vespertilionidae; genus Murina; species Murina feae. The sequence goes on along the minus strand of PVJC01029031.1, from coordinate 20,490 downwards.
AACCTAAGTTAGGACAGAATTTTTTTCTGGTACTTCTTCTATTTTCTCCATCAGTCAAGAAGATGTTTATTCAACACAGCTTCCGTGTTGAGCACATTGGATACCGACATATACAAGCCTTAGGGTTTGTTTTGATTTTAACATTTGGTCTCTTGGTTGAACATCAAATAAAAATAAAATTAGATATTTATTTTATCATTGTGAAGTTTTCTCAATCTTCTTTATCCCAGACCCAAGCCTACCTCGTCTTTATGTAAATTTGTATTAGCTGAGTGCTAAGAGCTAAATAAATAAAGAAAAAAAAGAAATAAAAATTGAATTGCTTTAATCTGATGTCTGTTTCAATTACCTCGGATCTCTTCTACATGTTGTTATGTGAAGAGAAGTCCTATTATTTTTCTGTTCTTTTCCTCACTTCTCTACCTCACATGTGTATTGAGATTAAAATGAATACCAAGCAAAAAGAGCAGCTAATAACATTGGACAAAAATAAACCCTGGGCTCTCTGTTAAATGAGGAATATTGAGATAATTTAGAGCTAATACGCTAGGAACATAATTTTGTTATAGAAAATCTGCTTTCATCTAGCAACATTCAGGCCTCACTTTTCTCTACATTCGGGGAAATGGACTGTTGCAGCACTTTTAAGGGATGGCATGAACATCACACACATCGCTAGTTGTCTCCTAGTGACCGATGACCTCAAGTAACTCCCTTTTGTGAGTGTGGGTGGTCCTTATAACCTGCTTCTAGCCAATAGAATGTGGCACAATTGCACGTATGTGACCATCTTGATTAGGTTCCATTTATGACACAGGTGATGGTGTTACATTCAGGTACACATTTAGGAGAGCGGGCGAGGTGATCTCCTGCTGGCCTTCGAAAAACAAACTGCCATAGTGTAGGCCGCCTTAAAAGGGAGCAATATGTGAGGCAGGGAAACACACAGGAGGCGTCCAGGAGCTCGGAATGGCCTCCACCTAACAGCCAGTAAGAAGATGGGCCTTTGGTCATACAACCACCAGGAAGCGAGTGTGGGGTATGCAGGAGGCAACTCATTGATTCTCTCTTGTCATTGATATTTCTCTCTCTTTCTCCCTCTGCCTCCTTGAAATCAATAAAAATATATTACAAAAAATGTGTTATTTTTAAGCTGCTAAAATTGTGGTCTGTTATAAACCAATGAAAATGAATTTAGAGGACATTAGAAAATTAATATGTTTCTTATAAATAATCATACACTTTAAAAATTTTATGTGCTGAGTTTTTGTGTAAATCTTTTATCACTTGGAAAGTTATATATACTCATTTTAATGTAAGCCAACATTGATAACAGAATTTGTTTTGTCTCTCCCAGAAAATTTTCATTAACTAAATTAGTGTCCCTTCCCCCCTTGATGGCATTTGTACAAGCACTGGCTTTTAGTTCTCTTCAAAATCATGGGAAATATTCTTCTCTCTCTCTCTTTCTCTCTCTCTCTGTCTCTCTCTCTCTCTCTCTCTCATGATAATATAGTTCACTGGGATTGTACTATAATGAAATTTTGCCGATTAATGTAAAAGTAATGGAATCCTGATATACAATACACGTATTAGTATCTACAGAATTTCCATAGAAACAAAGATTACATTTTCCTGTCAAGTCAAGCTATGTTTACAGAAACCTAAACAAGTGGGCAGGGATATTTTAAGGATGGGGGTTCATTTTTTAAGGAAAACAATGAGTTATTATTGTTTTAACTAATACATTATTAGTAATTTTGTAACTAATATTTGCTTTTAAAAGACCTATTTTGATTGTGACCAATCATTTTTCAAATGCTACAGGTCAAAATCCCTTTGGACAGTTTAAAGGAAAGATCTGCAAGATAGGAGCACGCGTGCTGTTTATGTTGCATGCACACACACTCTGATGACTCACCATCTCCAACTATTAATGAGGAACAATCTGTGTCCCCTTCGACTTGCGGTGGAATTGCACGGCACAATTTACGACTCGCCAGAGAAACGTAACATGATAAAAAACAAAACAAAACCCTGCTTTCATATTGAGAAGAGACCTAAACTCATTATTTTCATTGTCAAGAACCAAATTTATACTTCATTTGAAATCCACTACACTATTATTCATTCACTTAAAAATTCATTAAATTGGACAAATATTTTTATTTCTTTAAATGTTAGGCAGCCTCCTATATGCTGGTGCTACAGAGATGAGGAAATATGTTCTCCACCCACAGCAAGGTTCTGTTCAACTGGGAGAACCACAGGTACGACTTAATATAACACATAACTGAATGATGGATGTAAAAACATAGATAAATCAAATAGTTATTGCAGTATATGGAAAATATTAATTTGTGATGAAAATAATAAATTGCAAGTTACTTTTGAGTGTTCTCCTCCTGTATTAGTAGACATTTGGTAGAGAGGGGAGGGAACGGCATGCAAATGGCACATTAACAACTAAATGAGCCCATGTGGTCATTTGGTCTAGGAAACTGGCAGCAAGAAGGTTGAAAAATGTAGGTTTGGGCCCAATTTCAGAAACATCTGAAGGCCAGGCATCGCAATGTCTGTTAATAAACATCTACTTGATGGAAGGAAAATCAATCTGGAGTGTGGAAGCCCGCTCAAGCCAATTTTCACAGGATTAAAGGGGTGATTATGTACGTATCCTTCTAATTCCAAGTTCAATGACATCACACTGGCAGTCTGAACTTGGCTGTGGGAGGCATGTTTATCCATCCTATGAAAATCAGCAAATCTACAAAATGAAGGCTTTATTTCCCAGAAAGTCAGTTGTAAAATGCTTTCCAGCATAATCTAGTACACACACACACACCACACACACAATGATACTTAATCATTCACTTAAAAATTCAAGAAGTATTTATTGAGTATTTTCTCTATGTTAAACACTGTTATTTGGGCAGCAAATAACCCATCTCTTTCCTAGTGCAGTCACAAAAAAACATTTAACTAAAATAATTTCATATATTGATAAAATAGGTTTAAAACATAGAACTACGTAAAGGATGAACCAGGGCTATAGGCTGGGTTTTGGTGAGGGGTTGCTCTTTAAGACAGGCTGATAAACAAAGGCCTCTTTAGGTCGGTGACATCTTAGCTGAGGCACAAAGGTTGAGGAGCTGACAGCATGTGACAAGTCATCTCAAGCAGAGGAAGTACCCAGTGCAGAGTGCCGAGCAGCAAGCCCGTGTTTTATTGTTTTCCCCTCTAGAAGGCTCATGTGGCTAAAGTGCAATAAAAAACGGTAAGAACAACAGAAACTGAGAAGTGAGCATAGAAAGTCAAGCGGTGATCACTTTAGATCTGGTCTAAGAGACCAAGCATCTATGCAGAAATGCTTACATCGGACGCATATCAGTGCACCTGTTCATTCGTTTATCTGGCATACATCGGTCCCTGACTACCATGCTAAACGATGACGGTAAGGAAAACCGGACGAATGATATACAGACTCTTCCATAAAGACTCTTCCTAGTCTTTTGGAAAGGGCATATGAAAGGTCTGGTCATTTGCATGCCCTGGACTGGGTGGGAAGTTAAAGTCCCCCATCTTCACGTTCTTGCACCCCTTCCCTTCCATGGCTAATTTGGGAAATTCATTGTTGTGTCTCTGACATGTTAAAGTCCTATAAAGAGGTGATAGTAAAATGAAATTATTTGATTAATATTTTGGCTAGGTATATTCAAATTTACGCTAGAAAATTTAACCGTAAAAAGTACACACACATACACACACACAGCTTCAGTTATTCAAATGGAAAATAATACAATAATTAATGATGGTGCAAGAATAAACTTTTATGTATTCAAAACTGTAGACCTACTTTTGCCCCACCCTGTACATACCTGCGGAGTTAATAAATTAGATTGTACTCCAGCCCATGTGTAGAACTATAGCCCAGTATTTTTACTTCTTGTCCTATGCTATAAAACCTTCGAATCTAAGCAGTCAGGCTTTCACTATTCTACTTTGAGAAATGGTCTCTCTACCAAAGGAGAAATAATCAAAAAAGACTATGTTTTTCTAGAAGACATAGAGCTGCTCAGGAAAGGCAATGAGGCTTAATCTGTAATATTCAGTAGAGAAGAGAGAAAAGAAAGACAAAGATGGACTCCTCAACTCCCCCGCAAGCAGAGACCGTTTACATCATGGCTGTCTGGGCTTCTAGGAGGAGAAGGGTACAATGAGCGATGAAGGGCAGGAGAGTGGATATTGCCCAGCTTTGAGGAAGCAGATAATGTTAGCTTCCCGTATGACTGCCTTGAAACAAGAACTCTCTCTTACCATACCAGGGGCTGAGGAAAGAGTGGGAAATGGGGGAGGGGTAAGAACTAGTAACAGACTACTATTAGTTATCCATGCTACTTAGAAGTTCTGGCCACTAAATATGGCAAATAAAATGCCTTTAAACCTTGGCGACCCAGAGAAATGTCTCCTTCATACATAGAAAAGTCAAGAAAACAGTTTTGAGTGACAGCAAGAGTCAAAAACATCGCAAGGTAAAAGGGCTGACATAGAGGTGTGGACAAGTGTTAAATGAGAATAAATCTATGAACCAAGAGGAAAATAGGAAGAAGAGAAGGAAAAGAGCTACAAAAAATCATGTACTCGTACATGTAATATACTTTGAAAATTTTGGTTTTTGCTGAATGGGCTCTAGAAGAAAGACACATTTAATTTTGGTGGCCAGAAACAGAAGTAAGCTATCTCAGAATATGGCAGGGGATAGGGGTGAATTGGCGGGTCTGTTGGCATGAATGAGATGGCAGGATTCTTTAATGACTCCTGCCCATCTGTTGCTTGCAAATAATGGTTATGAGCACTTTAAAAATAAAAGTATTGAGTAGCCTCTATCATGCTTCCTGCTACGAATATAAAATGTATTGTCATAATCAGATCGTTCTGAGAAGTCAAAGGGATTTAGCTCTAGAATTCAAACTCCTTTTACTTATTACAACTCTGTTATTCAATGCTGAGGAATGTCTTTCTAGCAGCTCCTTGTTCACTGGTAATTTGTTTGGAGGTGACATTTTAGTATATACTACAGCTTAGGACAGCTAGCTGGAGAAATCACATGCCTAGATCATATGGCAAATACAAGGAGAAGCAAAGTTTAGTGTCTTCCCACCAGAATATAAATTCTATAAAGCAGGTATTTTGTTATTGTTATTTTTTCTCTCATATGTTTTTTGAGGGAGGGGGAGAAATTAAATGGCACTCATCAGGAAAAGAAAGGTCTGAATGTTTGGAAAGCATGTTTAGATACATTATAAGTGGAATAAGTGATATGTATGATAGAGGTACAAGAGAGTTTCTTATTACATTGAAATATACCCTATTTATTAATAGATTACCTTTATATACATGGTGATATAGTACATTCTTTACATAAATTAAAGGGCCAGCTCCTACCATCAACATATATGTATGTTAGTGTGTGTTTGTTGATAAGTACATATGTATACATTAAAGTATATATAAACATATGTACTGTATTTAAATGACAGAATGATGAAAATGTGTATGAACCTGGATGGAAGATTTTACCTACATAAAGTTTTTCAATTTTGGTTTGTTATACATTTTCTGAAGGTGCTTGGATATTATCAGGCTCTAATTCTATTGCAAAGGTGGAATCACAAAGAAAGAAATTCCATTCAAATGGTTTTATCTCAATCCTTCATTCTCAGTCCACACTCCCTAAGACCCAAAGACATGTTAGCTGCTGTGCTAACATATTACAGTGAATAAATGAGTGAGGGAAAATGATTTCGTTCAATTTGTTCAATATAATTCTCAAAACAATTGGGTGAACTATAAAGCGCTAAACATTCCTAGGTAAGAATATACATCCGGTCCTACGGATCTACAGGTGGGCAGAAGGCAGAAACTGACTTATGGGAAGTAAACACAGAGGACGTGGAAGTTCAAAAGGCACAGCTTGGAACTCTGAAACTGAAACAGAATCAACCCAAACAAAAAGCCTCCTCATATATACAGGACATTCTCAAAAGTCAACAAAAGACACCTACCAAAACATGAACACAAATCATGATATGCTCACTGTGTTACATGTTCTGCAAGTTCATGTGACTTCAAGCTGCATTCTAATGCCATCGCAGATGCTGCAGGCAAAGCCTTGGGAATGCAGCAGGAGGAGAGGCACTGCATATGCCCACATGCCTGAAAAGACTGCACACTCGGTGAGCAAGCCATCTGCAGAGTCAACCAACAAAAGTAGGCACCGAGGAGATGCATTCACTCAGACCTAGTCTCTGAGGAAAGGAGGAACTGTCTCCACTGAGAAACTCAACCAGCTCCACATGGACTCATGGCCTGAAGCCATACTAAGCACCTGGCACAGCATCCTTCGAGGCCAGGTAAACCAGTTTTGTACTGTTCTGGGTAATATATTTAACACGGAGAACCAGTAATATGTGAGATTAATGGAATCAATAAGTCTACAAAACTCCGTTGGGAAGAAGCAGGCTGGAAAATGTTATTCTTCCTTGCCTGAGGGGCCTGTAGTTTCTAAAGCAGTTAGGTCATTTCCTTCAAGGGGGCACAGAGATTCCTAGCAGATCTCCACTGGCTTCCATGTACTCAACTCGCTGAACTAGCATTGCCCTTGGCAATCATTTGACAGTATGGGCTGCGGACCAAGCAAACGAGAATCATCCAGGATAATTGTTAGAATTGCATACCCCTGTGACTGACTCAAAGCCTGAGGATGTTAAATTCTTCATATTAAAGTTTGAGAAATTGGACCACACTCTGAGGCTGTTCTTTCACAATCGTTGGAAAAGCCAAGCAATGTTATTTTTATCATAAACAAGAGACATTTATAGGGAGAACAGGGCCAATACAGAAACAGAAAACTGAAATCGCGCTTAGAAAGTGCCCCCACCTTGAGGCAGGGGTGATGGCAATGACTTAGGAGTTGCCTCCAAGCAGAAGGTCACAAAAGAAAGAGCTGCTGGCTCTTCTCAAACCTAAACCTAACTCTGGGAGGCAGCACGGGGGTGAGAAGGTCACGGGAATCCAACCGTGACCTCCTGGTTCATAAGTCGACACACAACCACTGTGAGACTCCAGAACCGAAGAACCGCTATAAAATACACGGCCGACAATGACAACAAAACTTTGGGAAACTCTCAAAAGCGAATGTACAAGGTTCAATGGGGCAAGAGCAAGTGAACAGCCGAGTGAGGTAGAGGGCCAGGTGCTGTAAAAGCAGGAGAGGGGTGTGCCACTCCCCAGCTGTGTTCCTCTGGCTCACGCATGCCCCGAGGTTCTGACCACCTGGCGCAGCACCGCCAGTGAAGGAGCATAATACATAACAGCACAGACTCCGAAGACATTGCAACATTAGGGCAGATGGGATGGGGCTGGGTTGGGAAGATATTTTTTAAAGTATTTTTTATTGATTTCAGAGAGAAGGAGAGAGAGAGATAGAAACATTCACGGTGAGAGAGAACCATTGGCTGTGTCTCCCCATCCCACCCCACAACTGGGGATGGAGCCTGTAACTCCAGCACTTGCCCTGAACAGGAAGCGAACCATGACCTCCTGGCTCATAGGTTGACATACAACCACTGAGCCACACCAGCCAGGCTTTTGTTTTTTAAGAAGAATTTTAATAAGTGCAGTTCATCTTGCCAGTTCCAATGTTTCCCTTTCTACCCCAAAGTATTGAGTAGCCCAATTAAGAAGAGATAACTTGTGGGAAAGAACAAGGGCTGGGTGAAGTAGTGAGGGACTTCCTGAGGCCACAGTAAATGAACCCAGATTACAACATGAACGTTTATCAAACTGTGAGGGCTTCATCCTTTTTAATTGACCAGGTAAGTGAAAAACATCATATCCCAGCATAGTATCTCATAATTTTCAGGTAATGGTAAAATTTATGAAATCTGTGAGAAATGCAAGCACTATAATGAACAAAATAAATTTTCACAATTAACTAAATGTAAAACAGAGGCATCAGAAGAAATGAATCACCCAGAGCAAAACTCAAAATGTACACAGTGAATATCCTTATCAGAAAAGCAAATATTGGAAACTTGAAGATAAGCCATTATAAAGAGCCACAGAACCAATTGCTTGGATTCAACAATAAGTGACAAAACACAGGGAATGAATTAAAAAATGAAAAAAACACTGGCAAAGGCTCTAGTATTTCAAAAGCCACCTAGAGTTGATATAGGTATGGAAAACATGAAACGAAATGTTAACATGTATGGAAGACGAAAATTGTGTTCAAAACTTACCTGAGTTCCAGGTGAAGATGGGAAGAATTAAATGAGGAGAAATACTTGAAATAAAGACTGGCTGTCACCTACAAATAAGGAGAAAATATATAAATTATCAAATTGATGGGTTGCAGAGGTTAAAAAAAAAAGATAAATAAATAAATAAGAAAAAAAATCCCATAATCAGAAATATAAAAAAATTTTTTTAAATGTCAAATGTAGAATAAAACAGTAGGTCAAACACAAAATAACAAACTTCAGACTGATGGGATTTAACAGAAATGCTATCTTATAGAAATCAAGGGACAGGCTTTTAAAATGATTAAAACTATTTAAAAATACTTTAAACTTAAGTAAAATATATTGTAATATGAATTCTTTTAAAATTTATGAAATAGTCTCTCTAATTGCCTTCCTGAACTCTGTCAAGGAGATTTTAAGGGGGAGGATCCAAAAAGAATCAATGAAATATGCAAAGTAAAGTGAATTAACATCTTAGGAAAGTATATTCTCTAACATGCACGTTGCACTGATTTAACATAAAGTTCTTTCTCTTCTTTACCCCTCCTTTATCACGTCGTGTATCAAACCCTTTTCAGTGTGACTTTGCAGTTTCCCTCATTAGCCTTTGCCCCCTCTTGAGTTGGGCCAGCCTGGGACTTGCTTTAGCTAATAAAATGCTGCAGAAGTGGGGAGGGGCTCTTTCCAAGTCTGGGCTCACCCCACCCCAACAATTGCATCCTGGGAACCCTGACACCAGCCTTCAATCACCCATCAGCTGTCCCCTGACTACATATTTTCTTCATGTACTCCATCGCCTTCACAAATGGAAGGCTCCAGACACTAATGAGTGTGTCTGCCATGGTTTATCATCTGCCATGGTTTATTCTGAACCACTCTTCAGTCTCAAATTTTATGCAGAACTTTTTAGACTCTTGGAATGGGAAGGAAACAATACAGGTCACGCCCCTGTCTAACCTTCCAGTGGCTTCTCTTCATCCAAGGAACACATCAGTCTTCCCTGGGCACATCACAGTGCTTCCCAGGTTACACCCAAGTTCCTGTCCAGATACTTTCTTTACTTCCTCTCAATCTATCCTTTCCTCTCAATATCCTTTTTTTTTTTTTGTAAGCAATACACAGAGTTTTGTTTTTTTTAATATGTTTTTTATTGATTTCAGAGAGGAAGGAAGAGGGAGAGATAGAAACATCAATGATGGGACAGAATCATTGACCAGCTGCCTCCTGCACACCCCACACTGGGAATCGAGCCCTCAACCTGGGCATGTGCCCTTGACTGGGAACACAATCAGGACCTCCTGGTTCATGGGTTGACATTTCAACCACTGAGCCATGCTGGCTAGATGACACAGGTTTTTAAAAACACTTCTGTTTACCTTTTACCCTAATAAAACAACCTATAAATCCGTTGGGTGTGTTTTGAGCACTGTTTAGTGTGAAAGGGCCAAACACCTACAGAAAACACAAAACGATTGTCCTTTTTGAGGTGACTTAAGAAAATAATAGGTCATTAGCTTGAAAATGTCCAATCTTCTCATAATTTGATGTTGGTGTAAATTTAATATGTACGTAGTAATAGAAGGGAGGCATGAGTTTTCTGAGGTAACAATAATGAAAGATGGTTGTTGGTTCACACATCCAACTCCAGGAAGAATAAGGATAAAACCAGCAAGCTGCCACTGGCCCCTGTTTCTTTTTAGTCAAAAACTAAACTATTTACTCAGAACCAGCAATCTACTAAAGCTAAGACTGGGCCAGAGCTCCTGAAAATCAGCCCCTGAAGGCAGGCAGTGGTGATGGAGTTGGCACAGGTGGAGAGCAAGCTCGATACTTCCTGTAGGGTTCTCCTTGGGGTAAACACAGGGCATCAGAGTGCTCCTATCACTTTGCAGTAAGCTAATAAAAGTCTATCCTTTGGATGTCATTTTCCAAAACATGCTGAACAACCCTAATGCACTCTAGTGGGCCTTTCATTACCGTCTGTAACTGCCTTAAAGCAAACAGAATCCGGCCCCTGAAAAATCATTGTTATTTATGTATTTACCAAAAATCTATGCGGCCATAAGGAAGTGGAAGTTACTAGTAAAGCAAATCTGACAGGTGAAGGTATGACAGCTCAGAGAATTTCCACAGGGAAAGCATCGCTTTAAATTAATATAGATTGAAAATCTTTAGACTCTTTGTGCTTTTTTATTTTAAGCGTGGGCACTTTAAGTATTTGAGTCTAAATTGATTTGTTAGTCCTGAGTGCTTCCTGCAGAAAATCCAGTGAAAGTTACCTATATTTAAACATCAATCTTCACAGGAACAAACAGTACATTTTTCAACGTTACAGCCAGGGAAAGAAAGAAAAGAAAGGAGGTACAATGAAGCCCCACTGAATGGGAGCATCGTTGTTGTAAAAGGAGAGTGCTATTTCAGCAGCAGAACCACCTGTGCTAGAAAAACATAAAAATCACACTCACAGCCCTGGCTGGGTGGCTCAGCAGGCCGACCACCAGCCAGGGCACTGACAGGTTGTGCGTTTGATCCCCGGTTGGGGCGCATATGGGAGGCATCTAGTCAATGTTTCTCTTTCACATTGATATAGATCTATTTTTCCCTTTCTTTCTCTTAAAAAATCAACTAAAAAATAACAGTAGTCACAGACCATTATGCAAACTTCACATATTGGTTTTTGATTTTTTGACAATTTTGTTATTTTTCAAATTAACTTATTTAGATACAATTTAAGTAATAAACTGATGACTAGCATGATAAGAATGTAGGAGTTGTGGCTTTAGACATTTCAATTTGAATAATGAGTAAAGAGGATAAAAACATTTAGACTTCACCCCATGGTAACTAATAGTATGCTTGATGTTACCTTCTTAGGTATAAAACTCTTTTACAAATAATTTAAAATTGAATCAAAATATGGAATGTCTTATGCTTTTAATTTTAAATTTTGAAAAGTATATCTTTATTGTTGAGAGTCCCTCCTTTTCCCCCCATTCACCCCTTCACGCTGCTCCTGTCCCTTCCCCAGGCCTTCCCCACACTATTGTCTGTCTATGGGTTATGCACATCCTATATAATAAAAGGCTAATATGAAAATTGTCCCCTTGACTGGGAGTTCAAACTGGAGTTCAATCAGGAGTTTGACCAGGGTGTGGGGCTGGCCAGCCAGCCACCCACCATCAGGGGCAGGCCAGCTAGACCCCACCCATGCATGAATTCATGCACCAGGCCTCTAGTCCTATCTAATAAAAGAGTAATATGCAAATTAGACATCACTCCAGGAAAAGATGGTGCACCCATAGTGGCTGGGACAGGACACTGGTGGCATCACCCCGGCAACGTGAGCCCAGCAGGCAAGTGCACCCGAAGGCAGCACCCAGCAGGGCCTGTTTGGCTGTAGCCCTGGTGTGGAGCAGTTAGGCCCCACAGAGACCAGAGAACCATGGGGAGCAGGCCCAAGCTGTCAATAGGACATCCCCTGAGGGCTCCCGGATTGGAGAGGATGCAGGTCGGGCTGAGGATGCCCCCCCCCCCACATGAATTTTCTGCACCGGGCCTCTAGTATGCATATAACTTCATTGGTTAGTTACTTTCCTCTTTGCTGTATCCATATATGGAAGCTTATATACAGAAAACTAAAGAAGCTTTTAAATTGTTTGAAATTGTATTAGGAAATGTATAGTGGCAGACACCTACAGTATTGAAAATAGCATTTTTAAAAGATAATAAAGGAAGCACATTTTTTTGTAATAGTTATAATTCTGAAAGCTAACATTTTATACCTTTTAATGATTGCTATTGCATTTAACTGAACTACTATATTATATACTCAGGAGGGCTTATTGTCCTATGTATGTTTATTAACTTTAATAAATGTTTATTTTGTACTTGACTCATTAATAGCAGTAAAAACGTGTTTTAGAAAATGAGGATGAACAAAAAATAGTGTTGATTTCTATACCTTTGACATTTAGATAAGACATTGACTCTTGTCTAATCTAATAAAAGAGTAATATTGAAATTGACCATTTTGCCAGGATGCCTAATCCACACCCACCAGCCAATCAGAGCAGCTGTATGCAAATTAACCCAGCCAAGATGGAAGCTGGCAGTCACAGAGCTAGAGTAAACAGCAGGCTTCTGTTGCACCAGGAGTAAACTGTCTGCCTAGGCCAGATGGGCCTCTCCTGCTCACAGCAACATAGTTGCAATTATAGAAGCCATGGAGCTAAACCAAACAGGAGGCTTCCGTTGCACCAGTGATGGAGGAAACTGCCTGCCTAGGCCATCTGGGCCTCTACTAAGGCAAAATTCTTTCAATTATAGAAGCCATGGAGCTGAAGCCAACAGGAGGCTTTGTTACCTGCCTAGGCCTGGCTTAAAGCAACAGTGTATCAATTATAGAAGATAAATAAACCCCAGAAACTTGCTTCCAGCCAACCTTGCTGGGACGTTGGGTCAATGGGAGCTGTGGGCAGCCTGAAAGCCTGAAAATGGCCCTCAGCCCATCACCCAGGCTGGATAGGTACCCCAGTAGGCCTGAAGGGACTGTGGGCAGCCTGAAAGCCTGAAAATACCCCTAAGCCCCCCACCCAGGCTGCCCAGGCACCCTAGTAGAGACTTGAACCCTGAAGGGACTGTGGGCAGCCTAAAAGCCTGAAAATGGCCCTCAGTCCCTCACCCAGGCTGGTCACACCCCAATGGGGTGAGGGTCCACACTGGGGGGCTTGGCCAGCCTGCAAACAGCCATCAGCCCCTCACCCAGGCTGGTCAGGCATGCCAGCAGGTGAACATCCCCCGAGGGGGGGTCCCAGATGGTGAGAGGGCACAGGCCACGCTGAGGGACCTCCTGAGTGCACAAATTTTTGTGCACCGGGCCCCTAGTTATTAGATAAACTCCACTAAGTCAGGTGAAAGTAGATTACATATGGGGTGGGGGATCCCACTGACCATTGAAACTTTGTGTAGGACTTGATCTTCTATACCTTTCACAAGAAATCAACTAAATTTCTGTCGACTTCCTTCATTTTTTTAAATGTTTAGTCCACCACTGATAATAACACAACCACACAAATATCTATGTTTTAAGGCCCAAGAATAGTTTTATTTCATTGATTCAACTCTGTGGTGCAGGTTTCTAATAGAGTGAAGTTACTTTTAATTTATATCCCCATTTCAGTATCTTTAGGCCCACCTTACTTGGAAGTCATATTTTTGGGGGCAGTTATAATGATTACCAGCGCAGTAGGATATTTTTTAAGGATCAGTTCATTACTAGAGAATGGTTAGCATGAATATTAGTAATAGAATGAGATATATATGTGACATGCCAAATTCAAATACCATCCTATTTAATTTATCCTGTTAATTACGAGGACAACGTTACGGTAAGCCTGAGCCAGCCTTCTCACCTAATCACAAATTAAGTTACTAAGTTCTCTTAAAAAGCAGTATCACTTTCAATCAGTTTACATAATAGCAGTTTAAAGTAGAAAAACATCATATCAAAAAGCACATACATTATACTTCTTTGATTTCCTGTTAGTAATTACAGAATCACTTAGATTGATCACTCTGGCATGAATTCTATCAAGGTATCCCAAGAGTGCTCTGAAAATTCTCATTCTCGAAATTCTACAATGTCTCACATACTGATAAAAATGTTGTCTTGATTGGGCTTTACTGCTAAAAGGCATTTTAGCATTTTGTGAACTATTAAAAAGCAATAGTCTGCCTCTTTATTGATGCTGTAAATTGATACATTAATTATTCTCAGAATAATTAGGTGACACACTAGGTAATTATTTCATGTGCTCTGATATGTATGTGCAGTTGCACCAACCACAGCCTTTTCATCAATAAATCACTAAATAAAAATGGCACATTAAGTATTTCTTCTTAATTTAGGTAAGTATAGTTTACAGAAAGTGAAAGTTACCTCCATTTATATGTAGATTAAATTTGTTGAAGTAAGAAACAAATTTTGTGTGTTTGGCAGGAAACAGTTATATTACAACTTTTCTTTTTTATTTTATTTATTTTTTTGCACAGACTAAACTAATAGCAATCTTTAAAATATTTTTTGTAAAACTGGAATACTTAACTCTATATATTTTTTCATTTTTATCTCCTTCCTCATAAATGTCAACATTTTCTCAAAACACAGTTTAAGTCAGACATATCACCGCTAAATGAAACAATCAGACATGCAATTTCTTAAACAAGGACGATTGTCACATCAATGTTCTGAATCCTACTTTGATCTTTTTGAGCTGTGTGTAGCGTATGCACTTGTTCTTAAACACACTTGTAAATCATGGTATCACTGAAATTTTTAAAGTAATCCCTGGATTTTTATTAAGATCATGATAAAATGCCTACCTAAGTGTTTCTAGGACACCAAACACATAGAAATAGCGATTTCCTGCAGAAACACTTATTTCCTGCCTATTTCATACAGCAATCTTGGGACCAGGAAAGAGAACAATGAGTTTGTCAGCTCAGTCTTCACTTGTGCTTCATTCAAAATGTGGAGACATTTATGATTTGGGGCAAAGAGGACCGCCGGCGAAGCTCTTGCATATCCCTGGGAAACTGACCAATGACCCAATGATGTGCACCTCTTTTCACTCTGTCTCCATCTTGTAGCACAAGTGCAAGCTCCTCTCCATGTTCTGCTTGATCTCCTTGCGTATCGCCCCTGGTGACCCTGAGAAGAAGGCACGCATGCCCACACGGGCTGGAGGAGTCTGGAAGGCCGAGTAATGGACGCAGTGGTGGGTGGTCGGGTAATACTCCCCAACTTCTCTGTTACTTGCCCGCCAATGTTCACGCTGCCTAATGAGTGGACTCATCCAAAAGCGGGCCAGCTGCTCCGTCTGCATTTCCTGGACTATGTGCTAGGTGGGAACAGCTTCCTCGCCCCCAGAGAAGGGCCCTGCAAATGCACTCAGCTTGCAGTGGGTCCGGGTAGCTTCCTTGTTAATCAAGGATATGTGAGAATAATTCACCACTGGATCATTTTTTAAAATGTATTTTTATTGATTTCCAAGAGGAAGAGAGAAGGAGAGATGGAAACATCAACGATGAGAGGGAATCATTGATTGGCTGCCTCCTACATGCCCCACACTGGGGATCCAGCCTGCAACCCAGGCATGTGCCCTGATGGTGAATTGAACCAGTGACCTTCTGGTTCATAGGTCAACACTAAACCACTGAGCCACACTAGCTGAGCATCACCGTATCCTTAAGGGAAAAGGACACCAATTATTCCGTCAATATATTATTATTTTTTAATTTCTTAGGAAAATGTTGTCTCCAAGTTGAGAAAAACTGTACTTTCCTGTCATTCTACACCTGATGCCTTCCTTACTCAGGAGTCAGGCCAGCATCAGGGGTCAGCACAGAGGAAAGTCAAGGGCCTGAAGCCTTGTGCACACCCTGGGCTATGGTGTCTTCAGATCCATCCTTGTCCTCCTTCCCCTGCTCTGTCACTCAGGGCAGCTGGTCCCGTGTGCAGATTAGTGCACCCTGGTTTGTCCCCCCCGCCTAGGGGAACCAGACCCCCAATTCCAGGAGGACCATCTGCCCCTTCATTCAAAACTCTGAGCAAAGGAGTAGCTTCCCACTTTTGCTAATCTCAGAGTGGTCTCGGTTCTCCTGTGACCTGTGAAACCACTACCCTGTGTTACATGTTCCCCCTTTGATCAATCTAAAGCCGTATCTGTTTTTGTGGCTACACGTTGATGAGGCCAAAGCCTCCGGAGGAAAAATGCAGATAATGATGTGACAAAGCAGTAGGAGAGCGTCAGAGGGGACTTCAACTGTAAAGCAAGTCAATTCTTATTTTAAAATAGTGAGTTATGTCTTATAGCTTCTCTACGATTACATAGGTCCTAATTTATGTGCCATTTAAATAAAATTTATGTGCAATTTATCTTAGAAGAGAAAGATATAGAACGAATCCATGTTTCTGAGATCACAGTTCAGTTTATCGTTGATATCACTGCATAGAAAATAGGAATGCTAATGGTAGCCATGACAATAGACAGTTAATACAGCCCCATCTGGAAGTTGCAGAAGTTCAATAACAGCAATGGCAATAAAACGATGCATAGCCCCAATTGTCATTCTCCTATCTAAATCTGTTTCTAATTCAGCTTCTAATTAAAGCTAATTATTTCAATTTTACCCTCAATAAAATTGCATTTATACAAATATTATTCATTCATAAATATGTATTGTCACCCACAACATCGCAGAAGAGCTATCTACCACTTAAAAAGCATTGTATTAATGCGCACTTTATAAATTACCAAACATAATTCTTATAAAGAATTATTTTCTGCCAGTCATGTAATGATTTCTAAATATAAACAAAATAGAACAGAATTTTAAAAATCCTTATATCTGTTTTCTTTCAAAGACATCATTATCTACAATATATAGATTTCTTAAACAATGGCCTGTGAAAGAATTCAGGAAACACTCAGTTGATATGCTTGATAAGATTTCAGATTCCTGGACCTTATCTTATTATCCTATACTAGAGGCCCAGTGCATGAGATTCGTGCATGGAGTGGGAGTGGGGGGTGGGGGTGGTGTCCCTTAGCCCAACCTGCACCCTTTCCAATCTGGGACCCATTGAGTTCTGGATTGTGAAAAGGATGTCCAACTGCCCGTTTAGGCCCAATCCCACCTAAACGGGCAGTTGGACATCCCTTTCACAATCCAGAACTGCTGGCTCCCAACCTCTCACCTGCCAATTGCCCCTAACTACTCTCCTGCCAACCTGATCAACGCCTAACAGCTCCTGTGCTGGCCTGATTGCTCCTAACTGCCCTCTCCCTGCCAGGATGGTCCTCCCCAACTGCCCTCCCCTGCAGGCCTGGGTCCCTCCAACTGCCTTCTACTGCAGGCCTGAGTCCCCCCGCAACTGCCCTCCTCTGCCAGCCTTGTGCCCCCAACTGTCCCTCTATGCCAGCCTGGTCCCCCCAACTGCCCTCCCTTGCAGGCCTGGGTCCTTCCCAACTGCCCTCCCTTGCTGGCTATCTTGTGGTGGCCATCTTTGATCACATGGGGGAAGCCATCTTTGACCACATGGGGGCAGCCATCATGTAATGGTCAAATTGCATATTACTCTTTTATTAGATAGGATAATGAAAGCCTAATATGCTAAGTGTCCGGTTGTCCATTCAACCAATCAAAGCATAATATGCTAATGATAAGCTAGGGCCACTCAACTGCTCGCTATGATGTGCACTGACCACCAGGGGGCAGATGCTCCGACCAGTAGGCTAGCTTGCTGCTGGGGTCCCACTGATCCGAACTGAGTGAGCTGGGCCGAACATGCCCTAGAGCCCTCCCATTGTTCCTCCCAGGCTGGCCAACCTCCCATGTCCCTCCCCAGCCCTGATCATGTACCGGAGAGGGATCCCTGGACCTGTCCTGTGCCCTCTTACAATCCAGGACCCTTCAGAGGATGTTGGAGAGCTGGTCTCGACCTGATCCCACAGGCCAGGCCAAGGGACCTCGCTGGTGCACAAATTCATGCTCCGGGCCTTTAGTATCTAAAAAATCAGTACCTAGAAGTGGGCCTTGTAAATACAGTCAACGCTTGAACAATGTGGGTTTGAACTGCGCTGGTCCACCTTCAATGAATACAATCGGCCCTTCATATCTATGGTTTTCACACCCTTGGTTTCAACCAACTGAGTTGCAAATAGTATCTTCATATCCAATCACAGTCTCCCAGGATCGGGTTCCCAGAGCAGATTCCCAACCACAGGTGGAAAACAGCCTTCTCCACCTAAGCTTGGTTGAGTCCACACCTCACACCCAGGTTGTCCAAGGTCAGCTGTGTGCGTGTGTGAGTTCTCCCAGACATTTGCATCATGCACATGGAAGCTTGAGAACCTCCATTGTAAAGAATGAAGTGATTTTATGCCGTCCCAGCTATAGATCATTCACAGCACAGGCTATAGCCATGTTTGGAAAATAACAATGCAGATTTAATGTCATACAAGTGAATAGTAAAGGCGAAGGGCTTGCAGATATCACAAATGCTTTGTATTGAAATATAAAGCCTCCTGACAGGGCCACCTGCTTATCAAATCAGAACAAACATTTTAAAGATGAAAAATAAAGTGCAGAACACAGGACTGACACATGCTCACCCTCAAAAGGAAGGAGGCTATGTGAAGGTGCATCTAATAAGGCACAATGGGCAATAATCAGAGGGAAGATTCTAACACAGTGATCACATTAGCAAAGGCAGTTGAGCATGTAGTGCTGGCTTTCTTTAGTGCTACATAAGGATGATACAAAACGAGTTCCAACAGGAACAGTGTCTGTGTTCTGTCAGCTTTCCGTTTTAAACTACTCCTGGCTAATGGCCTACCCAACTGTTGTTGAAAGTCTCAGTTTGACCATTTGGCCATGGACTCCCTGCGAGGGGATCAGGATGGAGCAAAGCAAGATTCTAAAAGACAGCCTAAGTGCCCATCAGCAGATGAATAGATTAGAAAACTGTGGTACATCTCCACAATGGAATACTATGCTGCTGTAAAAAAGAAGGAATTCTTACTATTTGCAGCAGCATGGATGGACCTGGAGAGCATAATGCTAAGTGAAATAAGCCAGTCAATGAAGGAAAAATACCGCATGATCTCACTTATTTATGGATAATAAACACCATTATAAATTGATGAACATAAACAGATACAGAGGCAGAGCTATATCGAATAGACTGTCAAACTACAGCGGGAAGGCTTGAGAGGGTTAGGGGGGAGTTAAGAGATCAACTGAAGGACTTGTATGCATGCATATAAGCATAATCAATGGATACAAGATACTGGGGGGTAGGAGAGGAGGGGGGACGGTCAAGGGGAAAAATGGAGACTTATTTAACACTCTTTGTAATACTTTAAACAATAAAACAAAATTAAAAAATTAAAAAATTAAAAAAATAAAAGACATGTAAATTAGGTACAGTTTGTAGCTGAAACTAAGGTTCCGCGTATTTGCTGAGAGATTTCGAAATGAAGACTTATCCCACCGCCCCCTTGTGTGTGCTTCATCTCTGTTGCTCTGTCCTGTTCCTGTCATGTAAAACTCCAGGAGCATGAGGCCAACTGCAGTTCCTTTAACGAACCGCTGCTATTTCGAATATCCCCTCATCTCCAAAGGACGTTTCCTTGTGCGCCTGTGAGAGGCTTTTCTTCCCTCACCTTGGTGGATTCCTCCAGAACGTGACGTCCTCCGTGGTGGTTGGTCTAAGACCCAGCCCATAGGCCACATTGCTGTATTTTTTTCATGTTCCCTGGAGCACTCAAAATAGTTTCAGCAACATAGTATTTCAAGCATCATTTAGCACCCAATCATGGTAAGTTGCTTTGCTCTGTAGTTGTTGAAAGATAGGTATTTTTATTTTCCTTTCTGTCTCATGGTACTTTTAAATAGTGAAGAATCCCCATTTGGTGATGTCACACAAAGGAATGCTTCGTGATATACAAAGAGAGCCTCTAACTGCGATAATGAAATAGTTTGGTTTAGCATTTAAACTGAAAAGGGAGATGTGTGGACATGGAGAAATGAAGGGTAAGAGGGACAGGAATGTTCCCATTATTTACAACAAAATTGTCAGGCCATCGTGTGTGTGTGTGTGTGTGTGTGTGTGCGCGCGCACGCATGCATGTGTATAATATCCATTTTAGAAATTATTTTAAGTAAAAGTCCATGTTAGGTAAAACTTTATTTTAAGTCAGTCGTTAGGATTATCGACTTCTCAAAGCATCTACCATGTATCAATGAACTATAATTCACTGGATTTCACTGGAGCAGGCAAACATTCCCTCAAAATAGATACTTTTCATGTGCAAGGATAGAACATTTTTAGAGAATAATGATTTTTCACCCCATTTGTACTGATTTCTAAGTTTCTAATGTCACTCAGAAATAGGGAGCTAAACTAAGAGTGTCAAAACATGTTGGGATCATATGGACAGTTCTGTCCAAGTAGTATTTTAAATCAGTTACTTTTCCTTTTTCTTGTAGAAAATCTGTCAAATATATATTCTAGGAGAAATCAAGAAACTTGCCATATATTAGAAAGTCTCAAATTCAAGTTTTATTGGTATGAATTTTCATGCTTAAACTGTCCTTCAGGAATGTGAAAGGAAACAAT